>JAIUZE010070845.1:0-37229 GCA_022085475.1 Heliosperma pusillum | reverse complement strand
ACGACCCGATATTGACCCGATTAAATTGACGCTTTGATAATTATTAACCTTAATAATGATCAAAATGAAAGTGATTTATTGTTTAAATTGATATGTTTGACTTAATAATGAATTAATTAAACCAAATAATAATTTAAAACTAGATTTAATGGAAAAATATTGAAATATTGCGAAAAAATAACCGGACCCGATTACGACCCGATTCAAACCCGACCCGACCCGATGTATCATTTGACCCGAAAATGACCCGACCCGATAACGACCCGAACCCGACCCGACCCGACCCGAAAGGGTTGTCTGACCCGATACGACCCGAACCCGATAAGACCCGAACCCGACATAACCCGACCCGAACCCGACCCGACTGACCCGATTGCCACCTCTAATAAAGACCCTACATTGTCTCACAATCTCAACCATTAATCTCAAGTATCTAATGGTTCTATTGGGGACTTAAGGACTCACCATATATTGTGGACTCAAAAGAACTAAGCTCTATATATATATATATATATATATATATATATATATATATATAGGTTCTTGTGAGTCCACCCTTTTTTTTGAGTCCATGAGTCCTTATCCTAGCCATTGGATGAGGGAGATGGATGGATGAGATTGTAAAGATAAAAACACACTTAACACTAATCATTTACCTATGCACTAATTAATCAACTTTCTCTCTCTAGCCTTTAATTAATCACTTTTGAGCACTTTTAAGCACTTTTGAGTTTCTGAGATTTATGAGTGTAACTTCAGCCCCTATTTGTGTAACTTCAAACTAAAATGTGATTTCGACTATATAAATTTGAATTTATGAAATTTCAAGACAAGTTTATGTGATTTTAGACTTTTTATGATTGTAACTTCAGTCATTACGAGTAACTTCAACCATTATTTATGTAACTTCAAACTAAAATGTGATTTCGACTACATAAATTTGAATTTATGAAACCTTAAGACAAGTTTATGTGATTTTAGCCTTTTATGAGTGTAACTTCAGTCATTACGAGTGTCACTTCAACCCTTATTTGCGTAATTTCAAACTAAAATGTGATTTCAACTATATAAATTTGAATTTATGTAACTTTAAGACAAATTTATATGATTTTAGCCTTTTTTATGGGTGTAACTTCAGTGAAAACGAGTGTAACTTCAACCCTTATTTCTGTAACTTTAACCCAAAATATGATTTCGACTATATAAATTTTAATTTTTGTAACTTTGACAATTTATCTGATTTTAACATTTTTATGGATGTAACTTTAGTTTTTACGCGTGTAACTTCAAACCTTATTTGTGTAACTTTAATTTGAAGACATATATGTGTAACTTTAAGACATGTTTAGGTAACTTTTGTCATTTTTAGGTAACTTCAGTCATTTATACTAAATGCCATTGTGTATTCTAATTTGAATTCATGTAACTTTAAGACATGTTTAGGTAACTTTAGTCCTTACTACTATGTAACTTTAGTCATTCCTAGCGTAACTTTAGTCATTATTAGTGTAACTTCAGTCCAAAATGTTGTAACTTCAGTTTAAAATGGTGTAACTTCAGTCCAAAATGGTGTAACTTCAGTCCAAAATGGTGTAACTTCAGTCATTAAACAACATCAATCAACTAAAACAAAACAAAAAAGATGACAAATGAAAATAGGACAAATATCATCAACAAAAGAAAATTAAAAATTAAAAGTAAATCTGAAAAAATAAAAAGTAGATATAGAAATGGGTGTTATTATAAAAAAACGAGATCTAAAATAAATAAATAAAAACATAAGAAATTTGAAAAAAAAATGAGTAACTTCAGTCATATTATATGTGTAACTTCAGTTATTAAAAGTGTAACTTCAGTCATTATATGTGTAATTTCAGTGAACCAACCCACTAACCACAAAAAAAAAAAAGATGGTGATTTTTGAGATCTAAAAAAAGGAAACAAACATAAAAATTTAAACGAGATGTAAAAAATAAAAACATATATTCAGAAAAAAAACTTCCGTGAAAAAAATGTGTAACTTCAGTGAAAAAATGTGTAACTTCAGCTATTATATGTGTAACTTCAGTCATTATATGTGTAACTTCAGTTAATAAAAGTGTAACTTCAGTCATTTTATGTGAAACTTCAGTGAAACAACACTACTAACCACAAAAAAGTAACAAACATAAAAAATTTGAAACATAAAAACGAGATCTAAAAAAAACATAGATTCAAAAAAAAAAAGGGTGGTGGAGGGACGGCATGAGAGAAGAGATAAGAAAAAAAGATAAAAACAAGATCTAAAAAGAAGGGTGCAAATCTGAAAAAAGAAAAAAAGAAAAGAGAAAAGAAGAAGAAGAGAGGAGGCGGCAGGAGAGGGCGGCGAGAAGGAGGCACGGCGAGGAACAAGTGCGGTGGAGGCGAAGCGGAAGGAAGTATATCTGAAAAAAAAAGTTTTTTTTTTTTTAATTTGGCTGGTGCCGGCGGCCGGTGGTAGCCGGCGATGGTCGCCGGAGGTGGGAATGAAAGAAGGTGAGAAATGTTTATGAATTTTTTGGGTTTTTGAATTTTTTGGGTTTTGAATTTTTTGGAGTTTTGATTTTTTTGGGTTTTGATTTTTTTGGGTTTTATAGAGAAATGGAGGAATGAAATTATGTGGGATGAGAGAGAAGTGGTTGAGTGGAAAGTCTTATATATTGAATTAAGATGGGGATTAGTGGTTAATTAATAAAGATGAGAGAGTGTGGAAAATTAGCCCACTAATCCATTTTTGAGAGCTTCAATCTCAGTCATCCATCTCCAAGATCCAAGGGCCTATAAGTGGACTTATGGACTCACTTTTCCTAAGAGGACTTACATGATCATTTCTCTCTCTCTCTATCTCTCTCTCTCTATATATATATATATATATATATATATATATATATATATATAGTGTTGGGTTCTTGTAAGTTTAGTATCTTACGGTGAGTTGGTACTCACAAATCTGGACCATTGAAAAATGTACGACTAAGATTTAATCTAAAACAAACAAATCCAGCACTTATCAGACTATACTACAATAAAAGTCCATCTCTCAACTTTCGTCTGACTTTCTCTCTCATAAAAGTTTGTCCTCTTTTCTATTCATATTTTCGTTCATCTTGTGCACTAATTTTCAAACTTGTTTTCTGATTGATTATACGATAGATCTTCATGGCGCAAACCCTAACTAGCAGTCCCAATCGAAATCTAGGTCTAAAATGACGCGCATCAGTTATAAATCGCCTTCAGTCCCCAAGTAGCCCCGTCTTCTTTGGCTCCAACGACGACAAACTCGAACACGTCCAAGTACGCGTTGGTTCCGGTGGTGTGTATGTTTGAGTGAGGCTGGTCATGGTGGAGAGGCGAGATGCTGCGTGGACGTGGCTGGTGATGGTGCGCAATGGTGGTGGTGGTTTTATAGACGTGGAGTTAATGTTGGTGATGTTGCTGAGAGTTTTTTTATATATGGCTTTGTAGAAATATGAATAATTAGAGTATTTAATCATTTAAAGGGTAGCATGAATTTTGTTTATTTGCTTAATTTTTTAAAGTAGAATTCAAACTGTCCATTGGTGATTTGATTTCCGAGTAAGCTGTATTTACTATGTACATGTATGAATATTGAAGTTAATGACTAATTGTAAGAGTGGAATTATAATAGAAATGTAGTATGTTTTGCATTTGAAAATGCTATGAATGCGTGGCTGCATGTGTGTATATTTTTCACACATAATTTAAATTGGTGTTTGCTTATGGAAGAAGGTCTCACATATTGGTCTCATGGACCATTATAATAGAAATGTAGAACATTATGTTACGACATAAGGTGTGGGTTCGATCATACAAAAGTAACATAGGAGTAACACTGAGTAATATAGTTGGGTCCTTGTCAGTGTAATGTCTTATAGTGAGTTGGTGGTGAACCATTGGATAAAAAAGATCTTACGACACAAGATGTTACTCATTTTGTGTTATTCTTGTATTACTCATGTGTTATTCTTGTATTACTCATGTTTTATTCTTCTATTACTCCAGTGTTACTCTGTGTTATTGTTACTCTTTGTTACTCTTATTTAACTTTTCTCGTGTTACTCTGGTGTTACTCCGTGTTATTGTTGTGTTATTCTTTTGTTATTGTTGTGTTACTCCGGTGTTACTCTATGTTACTCTTATTTAACTTTTCTTGTGTTTCTATGATGTTACTCTGTGTTATTGTTGTGTTATTGTTGTGTTACTCCAGTGTTACTCGATGTTATTGTTGTGTTACTCCGGTGTTAATCTGTGTTACTCTTATTGAAATTTTCTTGTGTACCTTTGGTGTTACTCTGTGTTATTGTTGTGTTATTGTGGTGTTATTGAAATTTGATTTTTTTTTCACCGTATATCTAGGGTTTCTCTTTAAATATATTGATTAAGTGTGTATAATTCATCTATACTTTTAATTGATGTTATTTTACATGATTTGCATGTGATTGACCTGGATCAATTCAAGGTGATTAGTTTTTGGTCATACTATGTTCAATATTGTGATGGTTCTATCTTGCAAATCATAATGAAAACACTTTATTTTTACTACGAGTATGTGGATTTTTTTTGGTATGGTGGAAACACTTTATTTCTACTGTTACTCTGGTGTTACTCTACTGTTATTATAGTGTTATTCATGTGTTATTGTACTGTTATTGTAGTGTTACTCTAGCGATATTGTATAGTTACTCACTATAGTGTTATTGTAGTATTACTCTACAGTTAATCAAGTGTTATTGTACTGTTACTCAAGTGTTACTACAGTGTTACTCTAGTATGGTTATTCTAGTGTTACTTTTGTGTTACTCTAGCTAGTGTTATCGTAGTGCTACTCAACTACTAAGTTTCTCATATGTGTTCGTCGGGCGTTACTGTTGTGTTACACCCTAGTGTTATTATATTGTTACTGTACAATTACTCTGGTGTTATTCTAGTGTTACTGTAGTATTGTTATTCTAGTGTTGCTCTAGTATTATGCAGGTTGAGTAATACATTGATATCTAAAAGTAAAAGCATTGCATATCGTTCTTCATAATAATTTTCTGATTAACCATTCTACTTCTACTAAAAAAAAGAACATGAATATATGCTATAATAACAATATGATACACAAGAAACATCCTCATATTGAGTTGGTGGATGAATCGTTTATATTAACAAGTAGGATTGTAGGAAAGGTAGAAAAGTAGAATCATGTTATTTTGGTGATCATGATGAGGAGATCAACATTATACGAAGTACGGAGTACTTAATTATTATTCATCCTAAATATGTAATGCAACATATTTGTGTCAAATTTGATAACAGATGACCATTTAATTCCTGCAAAATCAGATCAAAAATACACTCTTGATGGTATTAGTGACTATTATTCAGAAGTAGAGGCAACACTCATGATTGAGTAACCATGAATACAAACAAGGAAGACTACAATAATTCTTCAATTTGTGCTTGAACAATCACACTAAGTTGATATACAGGGGAAAAAAACACTAGTTTATACATAACTACTTACCGCTCAAAGCTAGATAAGTAAATTTATTAGGACTTAGCAGTCTAATTATCTTTGATATTATCAACCCAAAAGTTCTAATTGCCTTGCTCTTACCGTCTTGCCTCGTCAAATCAACATTATTGTTTTCCCCCCAAATATAGAATCTTGCCATGTTAACGATGCCATATATAAAGGAAAGACAGAGGTCATCGGGGTAGAAAGAGCGCCATGGGGTGTCACCGTGTCAGGTTTGATTGACTCCGGAGTTAGGTAGACGAGTTCTGACTCGGCCGAGTTAAATAGTGGTGGGTCCAGTTGTTGTTGTGACTTGTTGGTGGTCCTGGTGGTGTGTGAGAGTGAAGAGGAGACAATGAGAGGAGGAAGACGTTGGTGTGCAGGGGTTGAAGTGGGATGTGGTGGGTTTTATAAGGGTTACTTATATGAGTCAGCACTCACGCACGTTTTATTGTCGGGCTTTGTTGATGTTTTGTTTCAATCTCAGCCGTCTAGTTTTTCTAATCCAATGGGTGAGATTTGTGAGTACCAACTCACCATAAGAACTCAACTCACGAGATCCCGCCTCTATATATATATATATATATATATATATAGATATATATATAGGTTTAGGATCCGGTGGAAACGATCACTCGGTGGAAAAAGTGGAAACAATCTAATCCTCATTCACCTCCTTTTACTTCTCGATAAATCCATTTAGTGAACTCCCTGCCATAGTACCATTCCGATTTTATAATATATCAGCTATACACACATGACACACCATATCAACTCATCTTCCCCATCACTACACACCACCCTATACTACCGCCAACAACGATCACCAGCAACACCACCGAACTACCGCCTTCTTTCCTCACCTCTTATCCCTTCTCTGAAACACTCATCCTCCACCAACGCAGTGTCACAGGCCACCTCAGATGCGATAAAGGACCACCGCCGTTGACAAGATGCTGACAGAGAGCCCACTGTTGTCGCTCTTATTCAGTATCCCACTTTAAGTACAACCAGTCTAACGAGTTGCACCACCGCAAATCATCAACGTCGCCGACAACTCATAAAACCCCACTTACTTGCCATATCCGACTCATAAAACTTATATCCCCACCGGAAAGATCATCAATATTTAAAATCATCCACAACGCCGTCAAACCAATTCGCACCACAATAAAACTTCTTATCATCATCAACTTTGCTTTCTCCGTCACTATCATCAGATTCGTCACTACTGAAGCTAGGAAATTAGTGTATATGGTTTAAATATTGATGTACCTGAGATTAATTTTGTTGTACCTGATGACTAACTTTGTGTATCTAGCCACTATTTTAATGTACATTAAAACAGATACACGAAACTAGTTATTAGGTACATCAAAATTGGGTTGAGATACGTCTAAAAATAATCCAGATACACTAAATTTTGATTGGTTACCAACAACGACGATGACGACGTGGGAGTGGTGGAAGTGTAGCTCACCTCCATTGTTAACGATCATCTAATCAACTCCTTAATGATGGTTGTCCGCCGTTGTCGTTATTGATGCTCGTTGGAGCGACATTTGATGAGGGAAGATGAGGGAAGAAGTCGGCAAATTATAGAAGTAGTTGGCGACTTGGCGCCATTCTTGCTAGTTGGTAATGTCGACGTATTTTGGGCGAGGATGGTTTGGGGTTGTAGTCAAGGATGAAGGATGTAAGTTAAATTAAAATGGGAGGTGGTGTTAGTTTGATGAGGCAGAGAGTATTTATAAAAGGATAATACTGTAATAAGAATAAGTGAGGGGCTGTAAGTTGTTTAGTTACTGATAAGCGATATTTTGTACTAATTTATCCCCCGTTTTAGCTCGATTTCTATATATTTTATGCACTTTGTTAAGTGATTAACGAGTTAATATTGCTATTCTAGTTGTTTTGCGTACTTTGTCTCGTTTTATAGGAAATGAAGCGGTTTCGCTATATTTTCTTACTTTATGGAGCAAAGGCACTAGAATACAAGTTTACGAGGAACCGATGATAGCAATTTCACGATTTGACTACGATTCCGCTACATCCTTCCTCAAATGGATTCATCTTGGACTTTGACTTTGTTTCTCAAAGGAAAACATCAACCCAAGTCAAAGGAAGACTAGCCCAAGCCCAATTACGTGCTGCATTGACCAAGACCAAGGCATAGGATTCCGTGCCCAAAGAAGAAATTGGAAGAGACGAAAGAAAATCCATCAGGGTTACATACCCGATCGGATTTACCACATACCCGATCGGGTATGTCTGCTGATGAACGCTTCTTGGCTCTTCTTCTACCAAGCCTTAATGGAGTGTTTTATTGCTTTGTCTAGGGTACGAATTTGGACGCAGATGATCAGCTATGCAGCCCTATAAAAGGCAAGGATCATCTCATGAGAAAGACACACAATTAGCTACACATTTTAGAGAGAACAACACAACATTACATATTTTACATCTTTCTTTCATATAAGTTTTAGATTATAGTTTATAGTTTATGCAATCTTAGACTATTTTTATAGCAATTTCCGTACTTCTCTAGTGTTTCTATACGCATTTGTCATTATATTGGGTTGGATATTTGTTCTTTGCTTTCTTTCTTACATAATTGTACTCCAATCCCGGTAATTTCCTATCCTTTATTTACGCAATTTCCGACATCATTGTTTTCATCATCATATTAAGTTCATGAACTATAATCTCATTAGTCTTGTTTTTATATTATTGTTAGTAGGAAATCCATATAAAAGTAATCAAGTTGAAACCAAAATATCGTTTAATATGTCATATTCTATTTTGCCTGATCATATA
Source organism: Heliosperma pusillum (assembly GCA_022085475.1). Lineage (NCBI taxonomy): Eukaryota > Viridiplantae > Streptophyta > Magnoliopsida > Caryophyllales > Caryophyllaceae > Heliosperma > Heliosperma pusillum. The sequence continues at coordinate 28,870 of JAIUZE010070845.1, read as the reverse complement.
ATAATCATCATAAAATTCATCATTAGAATCATTACTAATATAATCTTGATCACCTTAATCATTTTAGTACTTTTATTTCGTAGTCTAATTTTACTTATCATTTTCCTCTTAATTTATTTAATCACATAAATTAACCGAGTAATGTAAGATTATCATTATGTAAATATAATAAATAAAATTGAAATATTGAAATGATTTGCTAGTTAGAATGAATTGAAAGAAGAGTCGATACCAATAGAACCATCTAGTTTGTTTCTTCCTTTGGTCGTGTCAAATTCTATAACTTTGTTTAGTGGCCATAAACAATTGTTTGTATTAGTCAATTTCCGTCTTAGAAACGAGAGTTGAGATGGGAATTAGGACTGCCAATAAGGGTTTAGTGACCTAACCAGGCTGAAAGGACGTTAGGACCCATTAAAAAGTCGGTACGAATCCGAGAGGAATATACCGCTACAAGGCTTAGACAATCGTAGTAATTCTAATATTGGTATCAATAAAGCTTTTGAATCATTTGACATGAATTTCTAATTCTCTATATCAATTTGATTAGATAGTTTATTTTATCGTTTTAGTTAGTTTATTTTACCGTCATTTTATTACCGTTCTTAGATAGTTTATTTTATTGTCGCTTGTTAGTTTATTAGTTTTCTATTATTTTAGTTAGGTAGCTTTTCAATATTTTATTTTAATTATCGTTCTTAGTTAGATTTAATTATTGTCATTTTTCTTTCCGTCAAATAGATTAGTTCATTTTATCTTGCAATTTTATTATCGTCATCAATTAGATTAGATTTATTTTTATCGCAATTTTCATACTTGTCATTTAAATATCGTTATTGTATATTTGTCATTTTATTTCATGTTAATAGTTTAGATAATCACCTCAAATAAATCGAACTTAAATGAAAATCACCCCATAGCAATTCATAGTTAACACGTACTCCCTGAGGATCGATCCCTACTTCCCTAATTACATTCTTTATGTTGTTAGCCTAAGTGTGGGTAATTATTTTTGTATCGGGACTGCGACACAATCGGTCAAATTTTGGCGCCGTTGCCGGGGAGCACGGTTTTGTTTATCTATGTATTGCTGATTTTTGTTTAAAATTCTACCATTTTTAGGTGCAACCGTACCTTAAATCATTACTAACTTTCCTTTTTGTGTTTCTCTTTTAGGTTGACAAAAAATGGTGCGAACAAAAGAAGATCCTAAGTTCCGGGTTTTTGAACTTGCTAATGGGATCTTAAGGGTCCATATCACTCTAATTGCTCTCATTGAAGGAAACCAATTCAGTGGCGAGCCAAATGAAAACCCAGCACACCATATCCAAACCTTTTGTGAGTTGTGTCAAACTTTTATGAGGGAGGGGATCACCCAAAACCAAATCAAAGAACCTCTCTTTCCTTTATCACTAAAGAGAGAAGCCAAATGGTGGTTCACCCGTCGTCTAAAAGATGCCACAAAACCAATGGAGTGGGAAGAGATCGTCATAGCTTTCCATCGTAGGTTTAAACCTCAATCCACCATGTCAAACCTATCGAGTAATTCACAAAGAGAAAGTGGGGAAGGTTCCCAAAGTAATGGGGGAGAGCGAAAGAAAAGCCGAGTGGAAACCTCATGTGATGTTGACACTACCATTTTCTTAGCCTGTCCCGTTCCATCAAATGAAACCACCCCAAGAAATACTTTATATCGTCCAACAGTTTTTAACCCGTTTACCTCACCAACAACCTCTTGTGAACTTTGTGGAGGAATAGGGCATGTACCTCAAAGATGTGGGAATAAACTCACACCATTAAACCCCTTTCACCAAAAATTTCGCCAAGCCCAACCTACTAATACACCTCATACCATTCCATACTCATCCTTTCAAAATGATCAAGTAATAACAAAAGTAGATGCCAAGTTGAGGGAAGTGATCCAAGCACAACACAACATGTACTCATACTTCTCTTCTACAATATGCTCACTCAAATCAACCATCATGTCTCTCCAAAAGAGAGTAGAAGAGTTGACCCCATCGAGTTCAAGCCAAACCACCCAAGAGAGTGAAGAACCGTTAATAGTCACAATCGACATGATTAGTGACAAACCTTTTGATAGTCCTCTTGGGAATGGAAAGAGTAAGGAGCCCATCTATAAGTTGCCCCACGAACTTTACAGTAATCCTTCACTAGCCAAACCAACCCGAGCCCTTACACAAGAGGAGACATCTCGTCTCGAATCTTTGATCATGACTTTGATAAGAGCTCAAGGGAAGTTAGAAGAAAGAGTTGTTGAAACAACAATGGCAAATGACAAAGCTTTTTCAAGGTTGGAGGCAAAGATTGGTAAGGCATTTCAAGAAGAAGAAACAACCCAAGATTTTCCCAAGGAACCTCCCCTTGTAGAAGGGAAGGTTATCATTCCTACAAAGCTTAAAGATCCAGGTTGTTTTAATATTTCTTTCACAATGAGTCTTCATAAGGTTAGAAATGCATTATGTGATTTAGGGGCCGCTATTAGTGTCATGTCCTTTTCCTTCTATCAAGACCATTGCCCAATGCAAATGAATATTACAAACACTAGCCTTCAATTGGCCGATGGAACTATGCATACTCCAGCAGGAATTGTGGAAGATGTCCCCATTCGGATTGGATACTTCCTTGTTCCCGTTGATTTTTATGTAATCTTTTCAAAGAAGGGTAGAGACGACTATATTATATTAGGAAGACCTTTCCTAAATACGGTTGGAGCATGTATCGATGTACAAGGAGAAAAGATCACTTTTGAAATGGATGGATCACATGCCACTTTTGATAGGAAGGGGAATGTAATGAGTGTAGGAGATGGTGACCTCGAAGCATTCAAAGCTTCGGAAGTGTATTTGGATGAGATTGCCATGGATGTTGGCAAGGGTAATTAAAAATTCAAGGACGAAATCAAGCTACAAAAGAGCCCGTATCCCTTCACAAGGCTTAAGGAGGGATGGAAATTCAAATTCTAGCATGACTTAAAAATGCGCTTGTCGGGAGGCGACCCGTCTTTCTCTTTACTTTCTTTTTATACATTCTTTATTCCACTAAATAGACAATGTTTGTTTTGGACTATTTCATTTGGACACTCTTTTTGGATTTTTGGGTTGTAATAGCTAGGAAACAATTTTCGTTTTACTTGTTATTTACATTTTTAGAAATGCATGCTTAGTTCGTAATTTTTTGTACTTGGAACTGGAGGACCTAATGAGATGAAAAGGAGCTACTCTTGGCCCGTGTTGCCAAGACCATTAAGGTTAGTAAGCATGTTCAAGGCCATAGCCAAAAGGTAAGAGCAAGTAACAAAGAAAAATGAAACAAAATCCGGATCAACTGACATACCTGATCGGATTCGGGTATACCCGATCGGGTAAGTGGTCTATTTCGTATTTTGCTCTATTTTCTTCTATAAAATCAAAATTGCTACCTTTGCTTGCTGCCATATTCCCGTGTTCTTCAACTTCAAGCTCAAAATCTCTCAAAAACCTTCATTTCTTAGTCATTTCTTGCAAAATTTGTCACCATAGTTCATCCAAGGCAACATCTAAGCATTATCAAGTATGTTAATTCTACTTTAGTTACTTCAATCTCTCTATTTTTCAAAAATCCAACATGAACAAACCCTAACCCAAATTTGGGGGTTCTTGATTTTACTTGAAAAACTTGTTTAAATTGGATTTCTAATGCTTCTTACATGATATAGAGTGAATGTTAGTAATTAATTAGCATGCTTACTATGATTTGAATGCTCATATGCCAATTAGAATACTCATCTCTACTTTATGCTAAAACCTCATGCTTAGTGGTAGTGTAATGCTTGAATCCATGCTTATTACTTTGAACTTATGCTCTTATTGTGTTATTCTAGCATTAGTACCTTTAAGTAGTGCCCAAACTCAAGATTCAAGTGTAATGTTGCTCAAAATCTTAGTGAAATATTGTTATGCTTACAAACATCAATTTGTGCTCAAAAGTAGCATGATAATGTTTCACTTATGTAATTATGCTTGAATTTGTGCTTAAAAGCCTAGTATTCTAACACTTATGCTATCAAATTGTGTTTATAATGAAGTGTTCTCATACTAGTTTATTGTAGCAAATGGCACCTACAATAAGGAGATCAAAGAGGGCAAAAACTACCAACCAAGGAGAAAGTAGTAGAGCTCGTGAAGAGGATGTAGAAATGCTAGAAGCCGATGATCAAACCGGGAGTCAAGGAGGACAAGGTGCTATGCATGATCCCGATTTTCCGGATGTGGAGTTTAGTTCGAACAAGCAATGGCAAAATTGGTGTATTATAAAGAGTAAGGGTATGAGAGCTACCAAATTTCTGGATATTTCTTCTTTAAGGCACATGAAGCTTTATGAGCATGTCAAGGTATTAGGGGTCTAGGAATGACTACTAGTATGAACTTTAATTATAAGACCTACCCCCAATTGACCCTTGAATTCTTGAGTTCATTTGAGTTGCAAAGGTCTAGGAGCAAAGGCTCTATTCCTCAAGTTCGGTTTCGATTATTCAATGATGACTATAGTATGGACTTAGGGACCTTTGCTGACCAATTCGGTCTCACCCATGAGGATACTGTTACCTCACCTCCCGAAGGCTTTGATATTAGCCATGTTTGGAGCGCCATTTCTACATATCTTGTCTCTCGTTGGGACCATATCCCACACCAACACATCCATCATCCCGCCATTAGAATCTGGCAAAGATTCATGGGATGGACCTTCTTGGGGCCGTGCTGAGCCACATTTGGTGAGACGGGTAGAGTTAGATATTTTAGGATGGTTCTTGAATGTAAATGGTGATGAACCATGGTCGATTAGCATTCCTTACTATTTTGCTATTCAATTGACTAAAGCTACTAATCCAAAGAACACTGGCATTGTTTATAGAGGCCTTATCACTCACCTTGCTACGCGAGTTTGTGGTTTTAACCAAGCCACCACTGACCTCCAGGCGTTGACTACACCTCCCACCGAGATGGGAAATGGGTTGGATTATGATTATTTTGTTCAGCTTAATTGGTTTCGTGTCTCTCACCCCCATATGATCTGGAGGATAGCTGGCCGTGATTCGGTCAAGTTGACCGCTGAGGTGAACCAGATTCCATTGCTTAGGCAGCGTCCTCGACTTCAGGAGGGTGAGGCCATCTTACCCCGTCCCACTTATTTTCTTCCTGTTGGGGATATTACACCCAATGACCCCCCTGTTCAGATTAGATCCCACCGCCCTGAGGTAGGATCATCCTCTCAGTCGACCCATGCTACGGGCGACGTGACTGCCATGTTTCAAGCCCTGACCATGTCCATTGATAGAGTCCAGTCCGACCAGCAGCTTGCTCTTCGCCCCATTTATGATCACTTTGCGAGGCAAGGTGTGATTAGACCTGAGGGCCCCCACCCGTCTTTCTATACTTGGTCCGAAGGGGGGTATGGTACTGCTTATGATGCAGAAGTGCAGCAGACCGGACCTGATTACTGTGGTACTGACTATGGCGTCGAGAGTATTGGAGGGTATGAAGGTGATTTTAGTGGTCACCAAGTAGATGAGTACCAGTCCTTAGGAGCCAGCAACCCAACCGGGATCGTAGCTTCTAGTGGTAGTTATTATTCTGCAGATGATACCTACTATACAGATGCTTCTGGATCCGCATCCGAGCCGCCTCCTTCAGAGAGGAGAGGTCGTCGCTGGTGGCCTTTGAGATGAGATGATAACAACCTCCCCTTGTTTATACTAGCTTAGGGGAGGCTAGACATTTTGTAAGCTTTTCTTTCTTTCTTTTATTTTTAGCATTTTTAGTTTTCTTTTTAGCCCCTTTTCCCATTAGAATTTCATCTTGTTTCTCTGTTCTATGTGCTACCAACCGTTTCTCGGTTTTCTTCTATTATAATTGCATGCACATTGAGGACAATGTGAAGTTTTAGCTTGGGGGAGGATTTGCATTTAGGACTTACTGCATTTAGGATTGCATTTAGATTTTTACTTTTCTCATTAGCTTATTTTCTTCTAATTTTATTAGTTTATTTTTAGTTTATTTTTTCCTTGTTTGTTTTATCATTTTGAAAAAAAAAAAAATCAAAACAATCAAAAAGACAAAAAGAAAAGATCATTTCCATCTTACATTTCTCAATTTATAGTTTTTATAAGCTGATGTTTCATTATGTTATGAGGAATTGTGCATTCATGGGGATGTCTTGTACACAGTAGGTAGAAAGTTGCATTTGGACTTAATTAAGCTTGATCTTGACTTTGGCAAGCTACTCATATTGTAAGGTAGAGCCTCCAGTGGTCGGTACATCTGAACCCGATCCCTGTTTAGGAGCGAGTAGTTTCTCCTTATAGTCTGTGTCACATCAAAACGCATAAGTATGGTTTTTATTCCATTTTCTATAAGTATTACTATCATGATCTACATTTTTAAGCCATTTACTCTTGTTCACATTTCGCATTGCCAAAAAACACCCTTCTTTCTAGCTACATTACATTATTGCCTACCCTTGTTGAGCTAGTAACTGACTATATGTGTAGGGGTGTTCTGTACTTTTGCGATATTCTGATAATGCCATCATTTAATGTGAACCTGCTATCTCGGGATTGCTGATTCCCGTGTTTTTCAGTGAAAGAAAATTGAAAAGAAAAAAAGAAAAAAAAAAAGAGCTTTGAAAAAAAATGAAAGATAAAAAGCTCAAAACAGAAAAGAAAAGAAGAAAAAAAAAGAGAAAAACGCTTCCATGAATGAAAAGGAAAAGAATGAAAAATTTTGGGAAGTCGTAACTTGATTTGTCATGTTTAATAAGCCAATATGCTGCTTTTGGCTTTGACTATTGTTTATGGAAATTGGTATGAATTGTATTGAGTATCCACTACACATTTGGTTATTACTAGCTTGACTTAAAGCCCCACATGACCAAAATCGTTTGTCCACTTTCTTACCCAAATTTCCCAAGCCTCTTCTTTATTTCTCTAATGCTTCTTACATTACATTTTGATCATGATTAGTCTTATTTAATGAATTTGGATTGTCTACCATACTAGACTGCGGGCACATTCTTATAAGTTGTAGATAGGAGAGTGTCACTTCAAAATTTGAACCAATATTTCCTATTTCACAAAAATTTGAGTGAAGAGTGTATCGAAAGAGTCCATAGTCAATAAGATCATGCAAAAGCTAAAAAAGTCCAAAGAATATTTTCTATGTTGCGCCGTTATGTAAATCTCAACCATGATTCGCACTTTCCTTTGCCCTTGTTGTTTCGGGTTTATGATTCATCCACTTGTTAAGAACTTATTTTTGAGATTTGGATGATAGATTGATCATTGTTTCCTACCCTTGTCCTGGTTATGATTGTTATGTTTGCTTGAGGACAAGCAAGGGTTTAGTTTGGGTGAGTTTGATAAGCGATATTTTGTACTAATTTATCCCCCGTTTTAGCTCGATTTCTATATGTTTTATGCACTTTGTTAAGTGATTAACGAGTTAATATTGCTATTCTAGTTGTTTTGCGTACTTTGTCTCGTTTTATAGGAAATGAAGCGGTTTCGCTATATTTTCTTACTTTATGGAGCAAAGGCACTAGAATACAAGTTTACGAGGAACCGATGATAGCAATTTCACGATTTAACTACGATTCCGCTACATCCTTTCTCAAATGGATTCATCTTAGACTTTGACTTTGTTTCTCAAAGGAAAACATCAACCCAAGTCAAAGGAAGACTAGCCCAAGCCCAATTACGTGTTGCATTGACCAAGACCAAGGCATAGGATTCCGTGCCCAATGAAGAAATTGGAAGAGACGAAAGAAAATCCATCAGGGTTACATACCCGATCGGGTATGTCGGCTGATGAACGCTTCTTGGCTCTTCTTCTACCAAGCCTTAATGGAGTATTTTATTGCTTTGTCTAGGGTACGAATTTGGACGCAGATGATCAGCTATGCAGCCCTATAAAAGGCAAGGATCATCTCATGAGAAAGACACACAATTAGCTACACATTTTAGAGAGAACAACACAACATTACATATTTTACATCTTTCTTTCATATAAGTTTTAGATTATAGTTTATAGTTTATGCAATCTTAGACTATTTTTATAGCAATTTCCGCACTTCTCTAGTGTTTCTATAAGCATTTGTCATTATATATTGGGTTGGATATTTGTTCTTTGCTTTGTTTCTTACATAATTGTACTCCAATCCCGGTAATTTCCTATCCTTTATTTACGCAATTTCCGACATCATTGTTTTCATCTTCATATTAAGTTCATGAACTATAATCTCATTAGTCTTGTTTTTATATTATTGTTAGTAGGAAATCCATATAAAAGTAATCTAGTTGAAACCAAAATATCGTTTAATATGTCATATTCTATTTTGCCTAATCATATAATAATCATCATAAAATTCATCATTAGAATCATTACTAATATAATCTTGATCACCTTAATCATTTTAGTACTTTTATTTCGTAGTCTAATTTTACTTATCATTTTCCTCTTAATTTATTTAATCACATAAATTAACCGAGTAATGTAAGATTATCATTATGTAAATATAATAAATAAAATTGAAATATTGAAATGATTTGCTAGTTAGAATGAATTGAAAGAAGAGTCGATACCAATAGAACCATCTAGTTTGTTTCTTCCTTTGGTCGTGTCAAATTCTATAACTTTGTTTAGTAGCCATAAACAATTGTTTGTATTAGTCAATTTCCGTCTTAGAAACGAGAGTTGGGATGGGAATTACGACTGCCAATAGGAGTTTAGTGACCTAACCAGGCTGAAAGGACGTTAGGACCCATTAAAAAGTCGGTACGAATCCGAGAGGAATATACCGCTACAAGGCTTAGACAATCGTAGTAATTCTAATATTGGTATCAATAAAGCTTTTGAATCATTTGACATGAATTTCTAATTCTCTATATCAATTTGATTAGATAGTTTATTTTATCGTTTTAGTTAGTTTATTTTACCGTCATTTTATTACCGTTCTTAGATAGTTTATTTTATTGTCGCTTGTTAGTTTATTAGTTTTTTATTATTTTAGTTAGGTAGCTTTTCAATATTGTATTTTAATTATCGTTCTTAGTTAGATTTAATTATTGTCATTTTCCTTTCCGTCAAATAGATTAGTTCATTTTATCTTGCAATTTTATTATCGTCATCAATTAGATTAGATTTATTTTTATCGCAATTTCCATACTTGTCATTTAAATATCGTCATTGTATATTTGTCATTTTATTTCATGTTAATAGTTTAGATAATCACCTCAAATAAATCGAACTTAAATTAAAATCACCCCATATCAATTCATAGTTAACACGTACTCCCTGAGGATCGATCCCTACTTCCCTAATTACATTCTTTATGTTGTTAGCCTAAGTGTGGGTAATTATTTTTGTATCGGGACTGCGACACAACCGGTCAGTTACCATGAGTTGTTTATGTGGGTAGTGTATCTAACCTATTATATCAATGTACATATAGGTCGTTTCCACTTTTTGCACCGGATCTTGACTCTCTCTCTCTCTCTGCTTCTCTCTCTCTCTCTCTCTCTCTATATATATTTATATATATATATATATATATATATATATATCTATCTATATATATATATATATCTATATAGGGTCAGGATCCGGTGAGAACCACTAACATGATGAGAACCGTGAGAACTCTCACTAAATCTCCACCAAATCTTGTTTCGAAAGTTTTGTTGGATCATTTTCCATTAGTTTAGTTTATTCAAGCAAAATACTTGCAGTAACTAAACAAAATTTATTGATTATATTAAAAAAATATGTAGTTAATGTACATAAATTAAATTTGTACACTAAAATTACTCTAAATGCGTGAAAACGAGTACTAGGTGCACGAAAATTGCTACATGTATGAAAACAGTTACTAGGTGCATGAAAATAACGGGCTCTAGATGCATTAAAATGAGCATCAGGTGCATGAAAACTGTTAGATGCATGTAACTGACTACTAGGTGCATGAAAATAAATAAATCGTATTTCACCTCAATTTCCGTTAGTAACTTATATTTTTTCAACCATGATGTATGTTACCTAGCCATAAAATTCTACGCCGAACCCAAAAATGTCCTTATTTTTATAAAATAAATTTTGTAAGGCGGAGTTCTCACGGTTCTCATTATCTTAGTGGTTCTCACCGGATCCCAATTCTATATATATATAGATAGAATTAAGATCATGTGAGTCCACCCTATCTTTTTGAGTCCGTGAGTTCAGGATACAATATCACAAGTTATACTAAACAATATCACGAGATATACTAGACAATATCACACCACTGAACCACTTTTTCGTGCACTATTACTAACTTTTTTTCTCATACTTTTTTTCACACCAATTGATGCTAATACCGAAGCTCCGACAAACACCATAATTTTCTCGCCGTTTCATGCTGGAAAATCACTATTATGAGTGTTTCACCGAAGTTTATTGTATATAACTTCTTTTATCATATTTCCTCTCTACTAAGCAAGTATGCCTCGGGCCTTTTTCTTCATAACCGACGACGAGACTCCTAATTAACGATGACAGTGACAAATTTTGTTGTGATTGAGGTGGTGTGAGCTTCGAGTAGGAGTAATGTGTATGGGTGGAGGAATATGGAGATTGAAAAGAAAACATGGGATAAAGAATGGGTGACGACGATGCCGGATAATTGTTTGCTTGTGTCATCTAGGTGTATTGGTGGGTGGGTGGGTGGTCGTCGTCAACGGCGAGTAGTATGACATAAAATATTTTTAACCCTTTTGTGCTACTTTTTTTTTTCGTGATACTGTTTAGTATAACCAGTGATATTGTTTTGTGTAATCCTACCTTTGTATATATAATCCTACCTTTGTGTAATTCCGTCGCAAAACACTATTCATAAAAAAAAAATTTTTTTTTTTTTTTTTCATTTTATCTTTTCGCGCGTGAATTTATCTCGCGCGATTTTTTTAACCGCATGTTTTTCCGCTTCAATTCATAAGTCACATATTCAATGTAAGAAGTTAGGGATTCTATATAAACATAAGAAATGTGCTGTTTTTTTCCGATGTGGGATGGATTTGCGACGGAATTTCCGTCGCAAATCCATTAATCCGTCGCAAATATATTTTCCCGCGCGAGCAAAAAATTCCGCGCTAAAAAAAATTATTTGCGACGGAATTTCCGTCGCAAAATCCGTCGCAAACACTATTCACAAAAAAAAAAATTTTTTTTTTTTTTTTTTTTCATTTTATCATTTCGTAGGTGAATTCATCTTGCGACGGAATTTCCGTCGCAAAATCCGTCGCAAAATGATGTATTGCGACGGAATGCAATCCGTCGCAAAACATCCGTCGCAAAACATCAAAAATTCCGTCGCAAAGTCAATTTTGCGACGGATTTGAATTCCGTCGCAACAAATCCGTCGCAAAATGCCTTTTTTGTTGTAGTGTATATATATATATATATATATATAATTGGGATCCGGTGAGAACTACTAAGATAATGAGAACCGTGAGAACTCCGCCTTGCTAAATTTATTTTTTTAAAATTAACGAAATATTTGGATTCGGCATAGAATATTATGGCTAGATAACATATATCTTGGCCGAAAATTATTAAGCTCCTAACGGAAATCGAGTCGAAATAGATTTTACTCTTTTTAATGCACCTAGTACTCAGTTTCATGTATCTAACAATTTTCATGCACCTAGTACTCGTTTTCATGCATCTAGAGCTAGTTATTTTCATGCACCTACTAATTATTTTCATGCATGTACCAATTTTCATGCACCTAGTGCTCGTTTTCATGCATTTAGAGTAGTTTTAGTTTGTCTACTTGAATTTATTTACATTAAGTACATATTTTTTAATATAATCAATAAATTTTGTTTACTTACTGCAAATATTTTGAATGACTATACTAAACAAATTGTAAATGATCCATCAAAACATTCGAAACAAGATTTGGATTTAGTAAGAGTTCTCATGGTTCTCATTATATTAGTGGTTCTCACCGGATCCTGACCCTATATATATATATATATATATATATGTATGTATATATATACATATGTGTATATATATATATGTGTATATATATATATATATATGTATATATATATATATATATATATATATATATATATATGTATAGAATAAGGATCAAATGAGTCCACCTTAATTTGTTGAGTCCATGAGTCCTTTTATCATCCTTGGATCATCTAAATAGATGGCTGAGATTTGGGGGGAAAAGCAACAAAAAATATTAAAATAATGAATAGGCTTATTTTCCTCTCTCATTAGACTTCCATAGTCTCACTAACCCATGCATGCAAACCGTCAATCAATCAAAACGTCCCCACTTTCTTCTCATTTCATCCCACAATTCAAATCATCTAAAACAATTGAAATTCTTTATCTTCCCTGCAAATTAACCGTCCTTTCTTCTCATTTCATCCCTTTATTCAACCGTCCTTGCAAACTCTCCTACCTTTTCGCCCCTTCAATCTCTTTATCTTCCCTGCAAACTCTTCAACCGTCCTTGCAAACTCTTCCCTGCATTTTTTATCTTCCCCATTCCTCCTTATCTAACTTCCAGGTAATCTCCATTCTTGATACTTTGATACTATAAATCTCCATTCTTTAGTCATCTTTTTTAGTAGTATTCATTTCTATTTACCGTGTTAATTCTGTTTTATTGTTCATTTTAACGCCTTGATACTTTGATACTATTATTAATGCAGATACTTTGATACTATTATTAACTTTCTTTAGTGTTTTGATAATTTGATGACTTTCGTTGTATTGTTCAACCTTCACATAATTTACTGTGACAGTATAACATTTATAACATTGAAGTGTTATAGGCTAATTTCTGGAATTGTAACTTTCATAACATTAACTCTGGTATTTTTGAACATGAAAGTTACACCTTCAGAACATGAAAGTTACACCTTCAGAACATTAAAGTTACACATTCTTCCGACCTTGTAACTTATCATATATATTTATGAAGTTTTTCTATTCCATATTGCAGTGTCACTTAATACTTGTATATAATGTAACTTTTTACATTGACAAAGTGTAACTTTGATCTATCACAAAGTTACACCTCCAAAATATAAAAAGTTACACCTTCAAAATATTAAAGTTACACATTCAGAACATTAGAGTTACACCTGAAGAACATTAGAGTTACATATTATATCGACCTTGTAACTTATCATATATATTTATGAAGTTTATTCTATTCCATATTAAAGTGTCACTTAAAATTTGCATATAATGTAACTTTTTACATTGTCAAAGTGTAACTTTTATTGTTAAAGTTACAAAATTACACCTTTAGATCTTTAAAGTCACACTTATCATATCCATGTATTTTTAAGTGAACATCTTAAAGTGTCACTTTTAATGCGTAAAATGTAACTTTTACTTTCACAGAGTGTAACTTTTATGACATAATAATTTAATGTCACACATTTTAATCTTTAAAGTCACACTTACAGAACTGCAAAGTTACACTATCTATGTAATTGTATAAGTAGTACTTTTACATCACATTTTCATGAGTAGTACTTAATATTCATATCTAATTTTTGTTTCAACTTTGATAATTTGAGCGCCTAACTAGTGACACAGCCGATTATTTCTTTATGAAGTTTTTTCTATTCCATATTGAAGTGTCACTTAATACTTGTATATAATGTAACTTTTTACATTGACAAAGTGTAACTTTTATTGTTAAAGTTACAAAGTTATTACACCTTTAGATCTTTAAAGTCACACTTATCATATCCATGTATTTTTAAGTGAACATCGTAAGTGTCACTTTTAATTTGTATAATGTAACTTTTACATTCACATAGTGTAACTTTTATGCTATAATAATATAAAGTCACACATTTTAATTTTTAAAGTCACACTTACAGAACTGCAAAGTTACACTATCTATGTAATTGTATAAGTAGTACTTTTCAATCACATTTTCATGAGTAGTACTTAATATTCATATGTAATTTTTGTTGCAACTTTGATAATTTGAATGCCTAACTAGTGACACAGCCGATGTACTAACAATTTCTTTATATTGAACTTCAGATGGCAGCTAATGAAGCCCAACCTCTAATTGGAGATGGCAATTTATGTTACACCCTCAAATTTGCGGAAAGAAAAAAAAGAAAAAAAAAAAAAAATAATTTAACTAAATAAAATATGAGAATACATAACGAAGGTGTCATAAATAAAAAGGTTCATTACAAAACGGAAATAATATTATACAAAAGAAATATACAAGACGGGAGACATATCTCCCGTATAAATACGGAAATAACAGAGTGTATAATAATATACAATCCTAAAGAACCGAATATAGGTCCAAGGTAAATACTTCGCTCGCTATCTCGTCAATGTACCCAAGTATGCATCACAAACCTGCCAACCGCATTAAATATAAACACGGAAGCCACAGTCAGTGGGGAGTAACTCCGAGTTCTCCCAGCCACGAAATGTCGAGTTTAATGAAACATGAATAACATAAAAGCAATGTATATAGAAAATACAAAACCTTAACATATATGATATGCTTTTTTCATGTTATGAAACAAATAACTAACATATAACCTATCATATGAAAGCTATCATGTGAATCCGATAATAAAATATAACTCGAGGTAGGGAAGCTGGTATGCTGGCTCAGCGGTTACCATGTAACATGGCCCTGATACACTCAAACACTAATCAACACGTAATCATGTGAATCAGTTAACAACCGTTAATCCAAACTCTATCAATCCTAGCCGGCTTGCATCTCACCTTCTAGACCTCATAGAATCATACATACATGAAAGACTTATACTTCTACAAACAGGCATAAGTTCTTAGTACCGTCCATAGTCGATTGTAACTCGAGGCTATACCACAGGTAGGAAAACATCCTAGTCCTAGACTGATCAGACCTAGCGACAACAGCTATTCCATTCCCCGTCCCATGACATAACCGTACATGAGAACCTCTACTAGGCGACCCCCTAAGCAGAGATGGCTAGTACTTAAGCTGGCTCCATTCCCAAAGTGGAAGCAATTAGGCAGCCATGCCCCCGGCTTGGTATCAAAAGGCCCAAGCCAGTGACACAAAAGCTATCAAGCCATGAACATATACTCTTTAAAGATAGTAAGGCCTATCAATGTCATGGTCCAAGATACTCATTTAGAATTAGAATGGTCAAGACGCCATATACTCAAAATTCTCTATGGGTACTTAGTCAACACGACATATATCATACAATTAAACAGTCACGGGAAAAACATCCTATCATGTGACTAATTGCATATAAATCAAAATCAAATAACATATCGCCTCATATCTACTAAGGCTAATTCATTAATTAAATACAACCTTACTTGAAGACAAATCCCCGACCCGAGTCCCGCGACGGTCATCAGTCAAAACGGGGCTGACTAGATCTTAGTTTGACCAAACCCGTTTGGTCAAACCGGCTAGAAACAGAGTCTTTATCAATTAGACTTGAACATAAAAATCATCATATTCATTACATGTTCATTTCATTAAAACTTCTAACATGTGAATTATTAAATCTCACGAAAAACCCGCTTGACTTAAAGGATATCAAATTAAACTACGATCTCGTATTATAATTTCTAACATGTGAGAAATAATAATTTTATGAAAAACCTTTTTAATTAAATATTTTACTTATTAACATTTCCCACTTGCTAAATATTACAAAACATGATAAAATAACAATAACTCAAAAACCGTCACAAGTCCAAGGAAGGGGACTCATGGGCTGATTTGGGCCGACATAACACGGGCCTGGACT
Source organism: Heliosperma pusillum (assembly GCA_022085475.1). Lineage (NCBI taxonomy): Eukaryota > Viridiplantae > Streptophyta > Magnoliopsida > Caryophyllales > Caryophyllaceae > Heliosperma > Heliosperma pusillum. The sequence goes on along the minus strand of JAIUZE010070845.1, from coordinate 13,002 downwards.
GGGCCCACGGGCCTGGTTTGGGCTGTTTTGGCTTTTTGATCGATTTTACTAAAAATCGTTTCTTAATATTTCCCGCATGCTTAACATATTTAAAACCCGTCAATACAACAACAAAACAATCAAGTATCGACACAAACCCAAAGACCAAAACCCGGACCAACCCAGACCTGGCTGGACCGGCCTGAACCGGCCTGAACCAGGCCTGAACCGGCCGGTTCTCAGACCACCTTACCCGGCCATTTCCACGGCCACAACAACCACCACCCCAAATTAATTCTAACATGATTTTAATTAACAACATCCATTTTTAAACATCCAATTCAACCATCATTCATACAAAATCATGGTTATAAATAAATCATCTAAATATGTCAAGAACACTAAACATGTTAAAATTTCCATACTTCATAATAATCATAACTACTTATCATGTTACTACCAAAATCCATAATTAACAATAACATGAACAAAACAAAAGATACAAAGGTATGTAACATTAATTCGTCGAGTAACTCGGAATCGTTACCTTAGCTAGCAAAATCAAGTAGCACCAAAATAAGAAGTAAAGAAAAACCCGTCAACTAATCTTCTCCTAATATATACGAGTCACCAAACTCGTTTTCAAAATCTTCCCCTATAAGAAATGACAAGAATAATATTGTTAGAATTAAAACTTGATTTTCCATAATTAAAGTGTTGAAAATGATTTTGTCGGAATTGAAAATAAACCGTACTTGAAGAAGGAGAGCGAAGAGGAGATTCTAGAAATATAAGTTAGGACGGATTTGAATAAGTAACGAAGGTTTTGTGACGATTTTGCTCAAGAACGACGAAGAACGATGAAGAACGACGAAGAACGATGAAGAACGATTAAGGAAAGTATTAATTAGATCTTAAGTTGATTTATTGTAAAATGAAAAAGTAGTTAGTGAGTAAGTGTGGTGAGTGAGCCGTGTACATATAGAGAAAATATGGAGTCGGGTTTTGAAATTGTTGTTACGGAATTGACTCGGGTTTAATAATTGTATTACGATAATTGATTAGATATAATTATATATTAAGTTAATTAAACCAAATATCTAGATATTATGTTATTGTAATGAAAAGAAAGGAAAATATCTAGCCTTATTAGAGGAGAGGGAGCCGTGTAGAAGTAGGAGAATCGGGTCTGTTTTTGAAGCGATTTGCGTAATTTCAGTTGACGGATCGATAAAGTTATAAATATCTTAGATATTATTATTAGTTTAATCATATTAATTAAAAATATCTAAAGTGAGTGGAAAAGGGTGACATGGGCGTGTGACTCATGCCAAAGTCGAGTTTCGGGTTTGTTTCGGGATTTTAGATGACTCGGGAATAGTTAAATGACGTTCGGGTTAAAACCGTAAAAGTTATTCTTTAATTCCAAATAAATTCAAAATAATTATATTAAATTTTCATAAATCCAAATAAAGCTTAATAAAAATAAATTAAAAATATTATTTTTTTAAATAAAATTTCGGTCTTCAAAATTACAAGGCGAGTCGGAAAAAGTCAACGAAAGTCAAAGTTGACTTAAAAACGGGATTCTCATGGAATCTCCCAGAAATTCCAAATACGAACTCGGAAATTCAAAATTCGACTTGAAACAATAAATTCTATTTTAAAACTTAAGTTTGCTGAAAAGTATCCGTAAGATATTTTACTAGAAAAATTGGGTACTTTTCGGGTTGTTACATTGACTAGCCTAATTGAAGCGTATTTCTATCTCATAAAAGATACTTCTTACTCGTAGTGTATCTTGCTCTCTCCTTTTTATCTAGATGCTTCCTCATCTTGCAATTCCTTCTCTCCTTGCATTGGAAAATTATTCTTGTTACTTTCCACTGTCTTATCCTTTGTATCTTGCCCTCTTCTTTTGACCTCTTATGGATACCTCCCCTTTGGTTTTGTTGAAAGTTGGCATTGGTTGAATGAGGTTTAGACTTTGAGGAGAGCTGTCTAAATTTGAGTTTCACCTCATAGGTGTGAGTCATTGTATCATGGGAGACTGTGGTGACACGTGTTTGGAGACTCTAGTGCATAGGTGTTTGTCATGATATTTGTGTGAGTAATTTTGGGAATTAATGGTGTAATGTTGAACATACGACTTTAGACTTTTAAGTTTGTTGCTGACCTAATCTTTTAGATTTAGAAGTTTGATGATATTAGTGTGGCCTTGTGGAACCGGCCTATGTGAGTCTAGTTACTTCAAGAGAGAAGCTTTGGATAAATCTTTGAGTTTTAAAAGGTTTTTGAGGATAAGATATCTCTTATAGAAGTATTACTTTGGGTGCTTTTGTAGAGTCTTGATGAAAAGTTGTTTGGCTCTAATTATTGGATTCCAAGTTGTGCCCTTAATTTATGGCATCGAAGACTCGTTTGAGGAATTAAGATGATATGGTAAGAGGAACTTTGGTACTTGAGGGTTAATTAAGGAGTAAAGTTTAATGGTGTTGTATTTGGGTATGAGTTAGCTCGTGGGCTATATGAGTTGCACATGACCTAGTATAGAGAAGTCTTTGTTAACCCTTCGGTTTTAGTAGCCTTTGAGATTGTGTCGAATATAGGAGTTACATAACTGTCATTATTCTTGAGTTGCAATTCCGCTTTTGGGAATCCATGTTATGTGAAAGGATGGATGAATTGGAGAGTAATCGATTTCTCGAACTTAGGTGTACGCTATTTTAATGATTTCTGGTAAGGTGGTCCCTTATGGAAGATCTTGATTAGAGGAATAAGTTGTTTGACTATCGCCCTAAATTTTTAAGGAGAAATTTTGAGGATTAAACCTTATACCCTTACGCGTACTATTATCTTTTTCCATTTCCTTTGTGACACCCCGCGTTTTTGCAATAAGGTAAACAAATACATTGGCAGCAGAAAATACGAGATTTTTAAAACTTTAAATGCCAAAATCGCGAATGTCACTATAAAAATAAAATCAAAGCTTACTTAGTAAATCGTTTATACAAATAGTAACTTAAATAAATACAAGGGATCAGGGATCCTTTGATAACTATACAATTAAGATAATAAAACTAATATAAACTAAAACGCTAAGGGTAAACCAATGTAACTACAACGCTCGCTAGCTCACTTGTCAAAACCCCATGCAACACCAACCTTTAACTTGTTCATTCATTAAAAATGAATGTCACAGTAAGTGGGGAGTAAGTCGGGGTTCTCCCAGCCAAATCACATTAAAATGTACATAACAAGAGCATACAACATGCATTATCATCATCGAATATAAACAACATCACCATCATATATAAAAAATATCATCATCATATATAAACAATATCATCATCATCATCATATATCACTATTATCAAGTAATCAACACTTAGGGAAGAATCACCTTGGAAACTATATCGCTATTAACGACTTGCATCTCAAGGTTATTGAACATATAATCGAGAGGTTGGGGACACGACTCACAAGAAAGCACAAGGAATTTAGACATCCATTTCACATCCAAACAATCATCATGAAAGGCAAACACACTCTCACGGTAAGTAGAACCCACTAGCATCTGCACTATGCAAGACAAGAGAACTCTATACTCTAATCTTCCCGGTAGGACTAAGATAATAGAACGGTCCTAGTCAAAATCTGGCCAGACTCTCTGGACAAGTGTAGATACCTCGAATCTACACCTTCCGTGTGACAACCCTCGCGAAAGCGGAAATAAAACATAACAAGCATGTGATTTATATACCAGAAAATACGGTGTTTTTAAAACTTTTTACATGCTAAGATAAAAATACGAGGAATGTCAATAATTACAAACCAAAGTATAGTATACTACAAGAGACGAAGTCTCTCAATATGTTATCAAATATCAAAGTTGTTTAGCAACTAGCTATTAAACATCTAAGGGAGATTCGTCAAGACGAACGCCCGCTAGCTCACACCTGAACCCAAAATACAGCAAGCAAAATCAATCCAAGCAAGCAACCTGTTCATCCATGAAAAACATGAACGCCACAGTCAGTGGGGAGTAACTCCGGGTTCTCCCAGCCATATCACAAATAACGAACTTAAACGGAAATACATAAGTAGAAGCATGCATATATAAATATACATGTGAATTACGAAAAGGATAGATAGGCAATTCAATATATAAATATAAGAGCACATGAAGTACAAAACCGTAACCATCATATTATAGATAGACTCGGGGAAGACACTCTTAGGCAACCATACACTCACTAGGGCTTGCATCTCACCGTTCGCGGCATAAGTTTGATAATATTAAGACTCGACAAACAAACCATGCCAAGTCATCCAAAGATCACAAATAATCAATCATATAATCATTCATTCAAACGTACAATACGTTAACAACATCTCTCACGGTAAATGACACGCACTAGCACCATGTACATTGCCGTTATTATTAAAATCGCATCCACGTGATAAACATTTCCCTGAACGCATACACGATTCATCATTTCGTATATGTAGACACAATTCCTACTGGTAGGACGACGATATCAATATCCGATCCTAGTCTAAACCTGGCCAAACTCTCGAAATAACATTTTCCGATTCGACATGCGATAAACGTTTCGCATCTAAGACTTGGTCAATCAAATAGAAGTTGAGTACCCCAAATTCGGTAAATCTTCACGAAAGAGGCGGAAAGGGCACAAGCATCATAAACATGCGGTACGCTACATGCAATGACACCACCTCGCAATTATACAACATTTGACGGCCGGGTCGATCAACGCAAAGCGTTCGCCTCCGAACAACGTCGTCATATGCCCACTAACACATGCAATTAAGCAGTAAGGATACACTCCTAGTTCCGACATTCCAGCCTTACGAACGAAGAGGTAGCCGGGGAATGAGAGAACAAACCACTTAACAATTAGTGCTCAAACCGTAACATGTGTAAAACCGACTCAAAGTGGGATATGTGAAAAACCTTCTCAAAACATGCGATACAAGCGAATAGAATATCATATATTCTAAACATTAATATTTAAAGTCATTACGTAAATTTATACGATAAACGAACCATGGAAAATATTATAAATGAAAACGTAAGAAAGAATTACAAAGGAGTTGGCAGCGTGTGCCAGCCGGTCAAGGGGACCGGCTGCCGGCTACCCAGCTGGCACCAATGTAACATTTGAAAACAAACTAAATTATAGCGTGTCCCAGCCGGTCAAGGGCACCGGCTGCCGGCTACCCGGCTGGGACCAATATCACTTGAGAAAAATGAAGGCAAAAAAGGATGCGTCTCAGCCAGTCGGCTGAACGGCCGCCGGTCGGCCGGCTGAGACATAATTCATACCAAAATATTACGTAACATAAATAATATATAGCTACTTCCCAGCCGGTCAGCTGACCGGCTGCCGGTCAGCCGGCTGAGATGTAATAAGCATGAAAATCACCCTCTTCTTCCCAAACATCATACAACTAACATCATCAATCATCAATCCTCATTATCAATTATCAAATAACAACAACTATCATCAACAACACAATTCCTATGATTACTAATCCTATTCTAAATGCGATTACTAACATAGAAAACACATTATAACACGTAATGATATCAAGTAACCCTTCACCGTTACCTTTTCGCGTCTTCAATCCTCGTCCAGGTCCTCTTCTACCAAGTAGTAGTCTTTGTCGAGGTCTTGAAGGTCACCATCTACAATTAGACAACAAAAGATGAATCTAATTCACCTTTGAGAAAGACGGATAAATTGAAACGTGAGAAAGACGGTAATTTTATTACCAATTAAGATAGAGGACGATGAGAGGGAAAGATTGAGACAAAAATTAGCGGAATTGAGCAAGTAATGAAGGAGTAGTATCGATTATGAGTTTGAGCAAGTATGGAGGTTAGGGTTTTGGTGGTTACTTGGTGAGGAAGAAGGAGTAAGTGGAAATGAGGGAGATAGGGTTTGAGGGGAGTATGAGGGAGTAAGTGGAAAAACATGAGATAAAGCCCATAAACGCCTTAAGACGTAACTCACTCGGAATTTCACGTAAAGTAAGAAAACGAACTCGGAAATTCTAAATTAGACATGGGAAATTTAATTCTAGACTAAAACTAAATTTCGCTGAAAAGTATCCGTAAAATATTTTTACTATAAAAATAAGGTACATTTGCGGGTGTCACAATCACCCCACCTTTTAAAAAGTTTCGCCCTCGAAACTTGAGCGAAAGAAAGATACATTAATCGAATAGGCTTGGATATTTAATACGCATAGAAGCTTCCGTTTCCCACGTCTCTTCTTCAACATTTGCACATCTCCAAAAAAATTTCACTAAAGGCACCACTTTACTTCCCAACTTCTTATCCTTGCGATCTAGGATTCGGATCGGCTTCTCTTCAAAGGACAAATTCGGTTCAAGCTCGGGCATTTCCGCTTGAAAAACATGACTTGGATCACTAATGTACTTCCTCAATTGAGAAACATGGAAGACATCTTGAACTTTATTCAATTTCGGGGTCAAAGTCCAACTTGTAAGCTACGGCACCAATCCTTTTCACAATATCAAAGGGTCCAATGTATTTCGGGCTCAATTTACCCTTTACACCAAACCTTTTAACACCCTTCATCGGAGATACTTTCAAGAATACTTTATCTCCAACTTCAAATTCCAACGGTCTTCTCCGGACATCGGCATAAGATTTTTGTCGGTCTTGAGCGGCTTTCATTCTATCACGAATGACCTTCACATGATCAATGGTTTCAATAAGAACATCGAGACCTAGGTCACGAACATCACTCAATTGATCCGAACAAATAGGACTTCGGCATTTCCTTCCATAGAGAGCTTCATAAGGAGCCATCTTGATCGAGGCATGATAACTATTGTTGTAAGAAAACTCCACCAACGGTCTGACCATTGGTAGCGGCATGGAACGCGGTACTCATAAACAATTTACTACCCATGGCTTCTTGTAAGGCCTTCCAAAATCTCGAACAAAACCTCGGATCTCGGTCGGATATGATCTCCTTGGGAACACCATGGTATCTAACAATCTCATCAACATAGGCTTTCGCTAGTTGATCTAAACTCCAAGTCTCTTTTATCGGAATGAATCTAGCACTCTTAGTCAAACGATCAACAATAACCCAAACGCCATCTTTACTTCCAACGGTCCTTGGCAAAGCCATAACAAAATCCATAGATATAGATTCCCACTTCCATAGTGGAATATCCAAAGGTTGTAGTAATCCACCGGGCCTCTTGTGTTCGAATTTTACTTGTTGGCAAGTAAGACATCTTCCAACATAAGACACAACATCGCCTTTTAGATTCGGCCACCAAAATTGTAGCTTCAAGTCTTTATACATCTTATCATCTCCGGGGTGGATAGAATAAGGAGAAATGTGAGCTTCATCAAGAACTCGCTTTCTTAAGTCAAGAGCATTAGGCACAAACAAACGGTCATGGAATCGAAGAACACCTTTGTCATCAATCTTGAAGTCTTTAGCTTTCCCTTCAAGACGTTTAGCTTGAATAGACTTGTAGGTAGGATCATCAACTTGGCTTTCGCGGATCTCGCGGAGAAAAACAGGCTCGGCAATCATAGCACCAACATAACCAAATCCACGTTCCACGAATTCCAACTTCATCTTTCAAAACTCGGCACAAAGATCATCTGGCAAAACCCACATAGCATTCAATGCATGAGAAGATTTCCTACTAAGAGCATCGACAACAACATTAGCCTTCCCTTCATGGTACAACAACTAAAAATCATAATCATTCACCAATTCCAACAATCTTCTTTGTCTCATATTCAACTCCTTTTGAGTAAATATGTACTTCAAACTCTTGTGATCGGTGAATATAAGACAATGAACACCAATAAGGTAGTGTCTCCACACTTTCAAGGCATGGACAACGGCGGCTAATTCCAAATCATGAGTAGGGTAGTTCACTTCATGAACTCTCAACTGTCTCGAGGCATAAGCAACAACTTTCCTACTTTGCATAAGTACACAACCCAATCCCATCTTAGAAGCATCACAATAGACATCAAAATCTACAGCATCTTCAGGTAAGGTCAACACCGGGGCGGTAGTCAACCTTTTCTTTAACTCTTGAAAAGCGGCTTCACAAGCTTCATTCCATACGAACTTGGTTTCTTTCTTTAACAATTGAGTCATCGGTCTAGCAAGCTTTGAGAAATCTTTGACAAATCTACGGTAATAACCAGCTAAACCAAGAAAACTTCGAACTTCTCTAACATCGGTCGGACTTTTCCAATCAACCACAGCTTCAATCTTCGAAGGATCTACCATCACACCTTCTTTAGAAATTACATGTCCAAGAAAGGACACCTTAAGTAACCAAAATTCACACTTGGAGAATTTGGCAAACCACTTTTGACGACGAAGAACACCCAAAATAGTCCTTAGATGAATAGCATGCTCTTCTTCGGTCTTGCAGAAAATAAGGATGTCGTCAATGAAAACTACCACACACTTGTCAAGGTACTCACTAAATGTGCGGTTCATTTGATCCATAAAAATAGCGGGAGCATTAATCAATCCAAATGGCATCACCTTGAACTCAAAGTTATCATATCTTGTACTAAAAGCGTTCTTCGATATATCAACATCACAGACAGGAATTTGGTGATAACTGGATCTCAAATCAATCTTGGAAAAAGTAGAAGCACCCTTTAGTTGATCGAACAAATCTTCAATTCTTGGCAAAGGATACCTATTCTTGATTGTAATTCGGTTCAACTCACGGTAATCAATACAAAGCCTCACAGAACCATCTTTCTCCTTCACAAAGAGAACGGGAGCACCCCAAGGCGAAGCACTAGGTCGAATGAAACCCTTTTCAATCATATCATCAAGTTGCTTCCTTAACTCTTTCAATTCGGTTGGAGCCATACGGTAAGGAGCTTTGGCTATGGGCCCGGAACCAGGTACAAGATCAATGGAAAACTCAACATCACGCTCGGGAGGAATCCCGGGCAAGTCTTCGGGGAATACATCAACAAAATCACGAACTATAGGAACATCTTCAATCTTTTGTAAGGAGGTAGTTGTAGAAGTCACAATACACAAGTATGCTTGGTGACCCTTTCTTACCATACTCACAAACTTCATAGCGGAAATTAAAGACACACCTATTCGGGAATGACATCCCTTATAGGTTATTCTAACTCCTAAAGGACTCTTTAAATAAATCTTTTGATCTCTACACTCGAATCTAGCATGGTATAACGCTAACCAATCAATACCTAGGATTACATCGAACTCTCCTAGAGAAAACTTAAGGAGATTAGCGGGAAAGATAGTACCCGCAATAGAGATTGGAACATTAGGGTAAAGAGTAGAACATGAGATAATTTCTCCGGATGGTAAGGATACGGGAGTATCCTCACTAGAAGTAGGCTCGATTGATGATTTATTAGCATAAGTTGAAGACACAAAGGACATAGAAGCACCGGTATTGACCAGTCCTGTCGCAAGCCGGATACAAAGATAATTTACCCAGACTAGGCTAATAACAATTTAATGTAATTAGGGAAGTAGGGGTCGATCCTCAGGGAGATGGTGTTTCCTATAGAATGTGAAGTGTCTCGCAATTGAGTTGTATCTAACGAGTTTCTGGGTTTTGGGATTATGATGTCTAAACTAACAAAAAGCAATAGATGAAAACAAAATAAAAGCAATTGAAGATGAAAGCAATAAAGCAAATGATGAATTAACAATTATGAAAAGCATCTAGGGAAGTAGGTTCACACATTTAGATTGACATATTGATGAAATTGGATTTAGGACATGCAAATAATTCATTGTGAGTTCGTAAGAATGATGTGTTCATTACAATCATAGATCAGATGGTCTAGCAGGCTTTTAGGCAATTTACAAGGTCTTAATCCACCATGTCATGCTTTGTCTATTCAATTCTCGTATCTCTACCTTGGAAACGAATTCCATGCTAGTCAATGATTTTGATCAGGAATCGTCAACTATCGTTATATTCCAAACATGCATAGACACAATGTTTTAAAAGCACAATTTCTTTTATCCAATTATCATCTTTTAATCAATCTAACATGGCTACCCTACACCCTAGAAAGGTGACTACTCACTCATGATAATGTTTATATCTAAGATGATGGTGATAATGAAAACTAGGATAGACATGTTTAGTTGATTTTGACAATAATTTAAGACTCTCTATGTGGCGATAATAACAATGCTAATTGATAATCTAAGAAATGAAATTACGATTATAACAACACAAAAATGAATCTAAGATAATATGTATGGAAAATAACAATCAAATAGAAAACAATAAGGACTTAAGACAAGAGATAAAATAGAAATACCTAGGTGACGATCAACAACAAAAGCGATGACAATAATAGAAATCCCTTGCATAGAATAATCGTTCCTTGAATTACAACACTTGTACCCAACAAAGTAGATTACAAAGATTGAAATTCTTATTGATCTAAGCTAAAGTTTTGATGTAGAAAGGACAAAAATAAACTAAGAACTAAAGATGAAAAGAAGAAGAAAATGATCTAAACTAGAACTTCTAAACTAAAGAGAAGAGAAAAGATTATTCTAAAGAGGATGTAGAAGAGATGTGTGAAGAGGATTGTGTGTTGATGTTGTGGCTGGAGCATCCTTTATATAGCATTAGGGTTTCGTGGGGAAGGGGTCGAGCATTGAACATATAGGACAAAAGGAGGAAGTTGAAGCAATTTGCTCGAAGCAGCAGGGATCCCCGATCGGGTACACACTTACCCGATCGGGTAAGTTGTCATCTAGAAGCTTTGACTCTCGTTTCATCTCCCTTTGCTTATGACTTGACTTCCATCATCCCCCTTGACCTCTTGAGTCGGGTTTGTTGATAGGGTTTGATGTAAAGCGATGAATTCTTCGCCTAACCGATTGATCTTCCGACAATTGCGACATCGTCTTTACTTCTTCTTTCTTTTGAATTGGTGAACTTTCTTGAAATGCCTTTTACATGGTCAAGCTTGCTTCTTCAAATCGTCGGGTTCTAGGCAAACGCTCGGGAATATAGAAAAAGGGCGTAGAAACATCACTTTCCCTACAAAACAGGTTAGAACATAGGAATTCGCCTAGAAGACGATATTAGCTCATAAAATGGCTTAACAAAGCACAAATGATATACAAAACCGGGCTAAAATGGGGGTTAAAATCATACAAATATTCACTTATCAGGTATCAAATAGAATAAGACACGGTTTCTCTAAGATTGAGAACATACCTGTAATTATCTCCGGATGAGCATCGACTTCGGCTCGTCTTAGAACGAAGATTGAACCCTTAGGTTTGGCAATTGGAGGGGGCAACTTTCGATCGGGGCAATAATCATAACGGTGACCCGTCTTTTGGCAAAAGAAGCAAACATAGGGTCGGTTGTAACATGCTACACCGGGGTGTTGTGGTTGTCTACAACGGTTACAAAAGCGACCTTGATCTTGAGCTTGAGGGGGAGCATAAGGCCTATGAGCCACGTTAGAAGTAGCTCGAGGATTGAAAGGAGCGGGAGCTCTTGTATTTGCATCTAGGGGAGGATTAAATCTCCTCTTGTTGGCATAAGAGTTGGAGGACGACGGAGTAAACGACCTCTTCCCATAGAAATTTGGCCTAGGAGTGAAGGAAGGAGAGGGATTCTTCATCATTGCTTCATCCTTGATAGCCCTCATAGAGTTCTCGGCCCATAGTGCATCATCATACAATTCTCCAAAGGAAGTAGAATTTCTCCTCACTTTGATTTGGAGTAAAGCTGTGACACCCTCTAATTTGCGGAAAGAAAAAAATATTTAAATACATAACAAAGGGTGTCATAAATAAAAAGGGTCATTACAATACGGAAATAATATTCTACAAAAGAAATATACAAGACGGGAGACATATCTCCCGTATAAATACGGAAATAAAAAGAGTGTATACTAATATACAAACTAAGAACCGAATATAGGTCCAAGGTAAATACTTCGCTCGCTAGCTCGTCAATGTACCCCAAGTATGCATTCACCACCTGTTCGACCGCATTAAATATAAACACGGAAGCCACAGTCAGTGGGGAGTAACTCCGAGTCCTCCCAGCCACGAAATGTCAAGTTTAATGAAACATGAATAACATAAAAGCAATGTATATGAATAATACAAAACTTTAACATATATGATATGCTTTTCATGTTATGAAACAGATAACTAACAAATAACCTAGCATGTGAAAGCTATCATGTGAAACCGATAATAAACTATAACTCGAGGTAGGGAAGCTGGTATGCTAGCTCAGAGGTTCCTCTCAGAAACATGGCCGTGATACACTCAAACCCTAATCAACACGTAATCATGTGAATCAGTTAACAATCGGTAATCCAAACTCTATCAATCCTAGCCGGCTTGCATCTCACCTTCTAGAACTCATAGAATCATACAAACATGAAAGACCAATATTTCTATAAACAGGCATAAGTTCCTAGGGCGGCCAATAGTCATCTGTAACTCGAGGCTATACCACAAGGTAGGAAAACATCCTAGTCCTAGACTGATCAGACCTAGCGACAACCGCTATTCCATTCCCCGTCTCATGACATAACCGTACACAAGAAACTCTGCTAGGCGACCCCCTAAGCAGAGATGGCTAGTACTTAAGCTGGCTCCCTTCCCAAAGCGGAACTCTTAGGATGCCATGCCCCGACTTGGGGATAAGCCCCCAGGCCCGGGACACAAACGCTATCAGTGGCGAACATATACTCGTTAAAGATAGTACGTGCCTATCAATGTCATGGTCCAAGCTACTCATTTAGAATTAGAATGGTCAAGACGCCATATACTCATAATTCTCTATGGGCACTTAGTCAACACGACACCAACCATATAATCAAAACAGTCACGGGAACAACATCCTATCATGTGACTATTTGCATATAAATCATAATCAAATATCATAGCGCCTCATATCTACTAAGGCTAATTCAG
>JAIUZE010070844.1:0-28335 GCA_022085475.1 Heliosperma pusillum | reverse complement strand
TGGTATGCTAGCTCAGAGGTTACCTTTAACATGGCCATGATACACTCAAACCCTAATCAAACATAATATCATGTGAATCAGTTAACACCCGGTAATCCAAACTCTATCAACCTTAGCCGGCTTGCATCTCACCTTCTAAGATTCATAAAATCATCAAACATGAAAGACCAATACGTCTAGAAACAGGCACAAGTTCTTAGCACAGTCAATAGAAGACTTCTGTAACTCGAGTCTATACCACGAGGTAGGATATACTTAAATATTTAGGCTCAGCGGTCACGCTAATGACATGGCCAAAATACCAAGCACCCATCTGGGCTCAGCGGTTACCTTTAAAACATGGCCCAGATCCAAAGCACATATCTTAGCTCAGAGGTTACCCTAATAACATGGCCAAGATACAACTCTACCCTAATCCTAGACTTCGCAGACCCAGAGAAATGCGAAAAAACATCGCATCCAAGACTCATCACATGAGTACCCCTAAGGAGATCCACCAAAGGGTTGGCTAGTACTTAAGCTGACTCCATTCCCCAAAGTGGAAGCAATGGCAGCCATGCCCCGACTTGGATATAAACCCACCAAGCCGGGACACAAAAGCTATCAAGCAGTGAACTATATACTCGTTAAAGATAGTAAGGCATATCAATGTCATGGTCTAAGATACTCATTTAAAATTAGATTGGTCAAGACGCCATATACTCATAATTCTCTATGGGTACTTAGTCAACACGACATATATCATACAATCAAACAGTCACGGAAAACTTCCTATCATGTGACTAATTTCATATAAATCATATTCAAATATCATATCGCCTCATATCTATTAAGGCTCATTCATTCATTCATTAAATAAAATCTTACCTGAAGACAAATCCCCGACCCGAGTCCCGCGACGGGTCATCAATCAAAACGGGGCTGACTAGATCGTAGTTTGACCAAACCCGTTTGGTCAAACCGGCTAGAAACAGAGTCTTAGCCATCGAGGCTTGAACATAAGAATATCACATTCATTTCATGTTATTTCCTTCTATTTCTAACATGTAAATTTATTGATTCTTACCAAAACCCCGCTTGACTTACATGATATCAAATTAAACTAAAATCTCGTATTATGATTTCTAACATGTGAGAAATAATAATATAATGAAAAGCTTTTAATTAAATAATTTACTTATTAAAATTTCCCACTTGCTAAAAATTACAAAAACACGATATAATAACAATACTCAAAAACCGTCACAAGTTCAAGGGAACCCACGGTTCATTTTAGACCGGTTTTGGTCATCTTTTCTAAAAACCGTTACTTAATATTTCCCGCATGCTTAACATATTTAAAACCCGTCAAAACAACAACAAAACCATCAAACATCGACACAACCCACAAGGACCAAACACGGACCAACCAGACCGGGCTGGACCGGGTCTGAACCGGCCTGGTTTGGACCGGTTTCCAGCCCCACAAAACAGCCCCTACACGGTCCAACACCAACATCCATTCTAAATTAATTCTAACATGTTTTTAATTAACAAACAACCATTTTAACAATCATCCATACAAAATCATGATTATGAACAAATCATTCAAACATGTCAAGAACACCAAACATGTCATAAATTCATACAACATAATAAAAATGATTACTTATCATGTTACTAATTAAAAACCGTACATCATAAACAACAACTAAAGTATGTAACATTGATTCGTCGAGTAACTCGGAATCGTTACCTTAGCTAGCACAAAATCAAGTAGCACCAAAATATAAGAACTAAGAACTAAGAACCCCGTCTTCTAGTCTTCTCCTAAAATATACGAGTCACCAAACTCGTCTTCAACATCTTCCCCTATAAGAAATGACAAGAAAAACATTATTAGAACTTAAAATATGAATTCCCATAATTAAAGTGTTGAAACGATTTTGTCGGAATTGGAAATAAAACGTACTTGAAGATGGAGAGCGAAGAGGAGATTCTAGAAATATAAGTTAGGACGGATTTAATTAAGAAATGAAGGTTTTATGATGATTTTGCTCAAGAACGACGAAGAACAAATGAAGAACGACGAAGAACGTTCAAGAACGATGAAGAACGATCAATTTGATCTTAAGTTGATTTGTTGTAAAATAAAAAGTTGTTTGTGAGTAATGGAGGGTGAGGGAGCCGTGTATTATAGAGGAAATATGGAGTCGGATTTTGAAATTGTTGTTACGGAATTGACTCGGGTTTTATAATTGTTTAATGAAATATCTAGATATTAATTAGATATTATGTTATTGTAATCAAAAGAAATGAAAATATCAAGGCCTATTAGAGAGGAAGGAGCCGTGTGGCTTTGTGAGAATTCGGGTCTGTTTTGTAAACGATTTGCGTAATTTTCGTTGACGGATCGATAAAGTTATAAATATCTAAGATATTATTATTAGATTAATCAAAATAATGAAAATATCCAAAAGTGAGTGGAAAAGGATGACATGGGCGTGTGAATCATGCCAAAGTCGGGTTTCGGGTTTGTTTCGGGATTTACGATGACTCGGGAATAGTTAAATGATGCTCGGGTTTAAACCGTAAAACCTTATTATAAATTCCGAATAAATTCAAAATAATTTTATTAAATTATCATAAATTCTAATAAATCTAAATAAAAATAAATCAAAAATATTATTTTTTTAAATAAAATTTCGGTCTTCAAACTTATAAGGCGATTCGGGAAAAAGTCAACGAAAGTCAAATCGACTTAAAAGTCAAGAAAAGTCAAAGATGACTAAAAAGTCAAGAAAAGTTTATGACGACTTAAAAGTCAAGAAAAGTCAATGACGACTTTAAAAAGTCAAGAAAAAGTCACAGACGACTTAAAAAGTCAAGAAAAGTCAAAGATG
Source organism: Heliosperma pusillum (assembly GCA_022085475.1). NCBI lineage: Eukaryota > Viridiplantae > Streptophyta > Magnoliopsida > Caryophyllales > Caryophyllaceae > Heliosperma > Heliosperma pusillum. The sequence continues at coordinate 25,453 of JAIUZE010070844.1, read as the reverse complement.
ACCAAAAACGGGATTTTCATGAAATCTCTCAGAAATTCCAAATACGAACTCGGAATTTCAAAATACGACTCGAAACAATAAATTCTATTTTAAAATCTCAAGTCTGCTGAAAAGTGTTAGTAAATATTTTTACTAGAAAAATTGGGTACTTTTCGGGTTGTTACAATCACCCCTCCTTTTAAAAAGTTTCGTCCTCGAAACTTAGAAGAAGGAACGTAACATATATGTAGGTCTATTTCAAAACTGTTAAAAATATACTTGTAATAAAAATATAGGGTCTTATCAATGGAACGGAAGGTTCTCGTCCGCGGTTAAGAACATCGACGTCCCAAGTCAAAGACTTTAAAAGATACATTTTCGCATCAATAAATGAGAAAACTAGTTATCGAACGTCTCCAATAACAAGTCTCAACACTCCTTGACGGTAAAATACTTGAAATCATCAAAAATTTCCAAAAGCTTTTAGTTCAAAAATTCTATAGTAAAAGTAATAACACTACTATCTATACCTAAAATTTCTAACTAAAGCTTTTAATAACCTATCTATACGAGATGATAATTGATAGAAGGAACGAAATATTCGAAAGAATAAATCGAAAAGAAAGAGAGAAAAGAGAGGAATGAATCACAAAACTATCATCCATCTATGACAATTCGAATGTCGATCATCAGATTCCTACCAAAAATATTTCATAAGCATGACACATTGAGTAACAACTCCCAATTATTCAATTTCAATCAGAATCTTCTAAGGGCCATCGGTACGGTAAACTCCATAACTAACCGCCCATGAAAGATTCATTACGAACTCTAATCTTCTTAGCTCCATTAAAACTCTTATTGGAAACCACCATCAAAATATTTATAATTAGGGAAACAAGATCGCTAACAACCACAAAGTAAAAGAGGCTTACTACGAAATCCTTTGCTCCAATTTATTCCAAAATTCCTTATCCTAAGTTATTAACAATGAACTTTCTCATCTTCAAAAGTTAAAACACAAATCTTCAAAAGAGATTAGTTACCCAATCTCATTTCACTTAACTTTTGCCAATTATAGGGCAATGCGACCGTAAATCAATTTATTTATCTCTTCCAAACTCTCAATACATCAGTTTTTGCTTATGACGATATTCCTCAAGTTGTGTCATCCAAATCTTAATTCCTCAAAGTATTTATTCTCGTTAGGGTCCAACATTTAACGACAACAAATTTCCAAATAACATAAAAAATCACCCAACTTCCTACCACAACTACAACTATCATTAAGCTTAATTCGATCCTCAAAAAGAAATGATATTGCAACTTCAAGCTTTCATAGTCTAAAACCACTAGGAGAATTTCATCCTAAGTTTATTCTCAAATCCTTGTAATCATCTAAACACGGAACTAGCTTAATAGGATGGTTAGGTACCATATTCGAAACTTCTTATTTACTCCACAATAGACATATCATAAGCATGGACTTCAAACCAATACTAAACTTCTAATTACAAAAGACTAAATTACCAATGAGTTAAGAAGTAATAGCCAACTTATTCGACTTTACACCTTCGAATATCATGAACTATTTACACACAAGTCATGACAAGCTTCAAGCATTAAAATCCTTAAACATACCTTACCACACTTTCCTCAAGGATACCCACTCTCACCACCATAGGGTGAAATTAGATCTATACCATTTCCTCAAATCACAAGTTCATTCTAACTAACACTAATATTCCACAAAATTCAAAGTTCTTCCGACTAAGTATAATATACCTCAAACAAATGGGTATGACATCCATAAAATGTTACCAGAGGAAGGTAAGGATACCAATGCTAAGATGGAGGAACTATCAAGAGAAATTTTCAAGAGGCAAATAGGTTGGAAGAGAAAGAAGCACCTATATAGAAAGAAGAGGGCATAATATTATAAGGACGAGAGAATTCGCAGATGAAGAAAGAATTCACTTCAATTAGGCTTTATAAATCTTCAAATCTTCGGTAGAGGATACTCCTTCTAGGTAACACATATTCCACCATACGGCGTAATATTGCTCCTAGCAATCTGGCTAGCCTCCCAAGCATAGCCTACTTGGCAATTGTCTTCTTTATGAGGAGGGACCTGGTTGGCAGCAACAACGATCTCTTCTACACGAGGTCCAACCGTCTTCATAAGAAACAAAACAAATTAAGTTACTCCTAACAATTATCATAAACAAATAGACTACAACATAAATCCTAATCTACCCATCCTACCATTCTATCTCACAAGTTTATTATTTATTAAGGTCAAGTTATTTATACAAGGGTACCCAAACGTGCGTCGGGAGCAAAAATGCTCTGATACCAACTGTGACACCCTCAAATTTGCGGAAAAAAAAAAAAAAAAAAAATTTATTTAAATACATAAAAGATATGAGAATACATACGAAGGTGTCATAAATAAAAAGGGTCATTACAAAACGGAAATAATATTATACAAAAGAAATATACAAGACGGGAGACATATCTCCCGTATAAATACGGAAATAAAAGAGTGTATAATAATATACAATCCTAAGAACCGAATATAGGTCCAAGGTAAATACTTCGCTCGCTAGCTCGTCAATGTACCCAAAGTATGCATCACCACCTGTTCGACCGCATTAAATATAAACACGGAAGCCACAGTCAGTGGGGAGTAACTCCGAGTTCTCCCAGCCACGAAATGTCGAGTTTAATAAAACATGAATAACATAAAAGCAATGTATATGGACAATACAAAACTTTAACATATATGATATGCTTTTCATGTTATGACACAGATAACTAACAAATAACCTAGCATGTGAAAGCTATCATTTGAAACCGATAATAAACTATAACTCGAGGTAGGGAAGCTGGTATGCTAGCTCAGAGGTTCCTCTCAGAAACATGGCCGTGATACACTCAAACCCTAATCAACACGTAATCATGTGAATCAGTTAACAACCGGTAATCCAAACTCTATCAACCTTAGCCGGCTTGCATCTCACCTTCTAAGATTCATAGAATCATACAAACATGAAAGACCAATACTTCTACAAACAGGCACAAGTTCTTAGTGACGTCAATAGAAGACTTCTGTAACTCAAGTCTATACCACGAGGTAGGATATACTTAAATATTTAGGCTCAGCGGTCACGCTAATGACATGGCCCAAATACCAAGCACACATCTGGGCTCAGCGGTTACACTAATAACATGGCCCAGATCCAAAGCACATATCTTAGCTCAGAGGTTACCCTAATAACATGTCCAAGATACGACTCAACCCTAAACCTAGACTGCGCAGACCTAGAGAAATGCGAAGATCCATCGCATCCAAGACCCATGATACAATCACATGAGTACCCCTAAGAAGATCCATCAAAGGGTTGGCTAGTACTAAAGCTGGCTCCATTTCCCAAAGTGGAAACCATGGCAGCCATGCCCCGACTTGAAGATCCATCAAGCCGGGAACACAAAAGCTATCAAGCGGCAAACTCCATATGCTCGTTAAAGATAGTACGGCCTATCAATGTCATGGTCCAAGATACTCATTTAGAATTAGAATGGTCAAGACGCCATATACTCATAATTCTCTATGGGTACTTAGTCAACACGACATATATCATACAATCAAACAGTCACGGGAAAACTTCCTATCATGTGACTAATTGCATATAAATCATATTCAAATATCATATCGCCTCATATCTACTAAGGCTCATTCATTCATTCATTAAATAAAACCTTACCTGAAGACAAATCCCCGACCCGAGTCCCGCGACGGGTCATCAGTCAAAACGGGGCTGACTAGATCTTAGTTTGACCAAACCCGTTTGGCCAAACCGGCTAGAAACAGAGTCTTAGCCATCGAGGCTTGAACATAAGAATATCACATTCATTTCATGTTATTTCCTTCTATTTCTAACATGTGAATTTATTGATTCTTACCAAAACCCCGCTTGACTTACATGATATCAAATTAAACTAAAATCTCGTATTATGATTTCTAACATGTGAGAAATAATAATATAATGAAAAGCTTTTAATTAAATAATTTACTTATTAAAACTTCCCACTTGCTAAAAATTACAAAACACGATATAATAACAATACTCAAAAACCGTCACAAGTTCAAGGGAACCCACGGTTCATTTTAGACCGGTTTTGGTCATCTTTTCTAAAAACCGTTACTTAATATTTCCCCGCATGCATAACATATTTAAAACCCGTCAAAACAACAACAAAACAATCAAACATCGACACAACCCACAAGGACCAAACACGGACCAACCAGACCGGGCTGGACCGGGTCTGAACCGGCCTGAACCGGCCTGGTTTGGACCGGTTTCCAGCCCCACAAAACAGCCCCTACACGGTCCAACACCAACATCCATTCTAAATTAATTCTAACATGTTTTTAATTAACAAACAACCATTTTAACAATCATCCATACAAAAATCATGATTATGAACAAATCATTCAAACATGTCAAAAACACCAAACATGTCATAAATTCATACAACATAATAAAAATGATTACTTATCATGTTACTAATTAAAAACCGTCAATCATAAACAACAACTAAAGTATGTAACATTGATTCGTCGAGTAACTCGGAATCGTTACCTTAGCTAGTACAAAATCAAGTAGCACCAAAATATAAGAACTAGGAAATAAGAAACCCGTCTTCTAGTCTTCTCCTAAGATATACGAGTCACCAAACTCGTCTTCAACATCTTCCCTATAAGAAATGACAAGAATAACTTTATTAGAATTAAAACTTGATTTTCCATAATTAAAGTGTTGAAAACGATTTTGTCGGAATTGGAAATAAAACGTACTTGAAGATGGAGAGCGAAGAGGAGATTCTAGAAATATAAGTTAGGACGAATTTGAATAAGAAATGGAGGTTTTATGACGATTTTGCTCAAGAACGACGAAGAACGAATGAAGAACGACGAAGAACGTTCAAGAACGATGAAGAACGATTAATTTGATCTTAAGTTGATTTGTTGTAAAATGAAAAGTTGTTAGTGAGTAATGGGTGATGAGGGAGCCGTGTAAATATAGAGGGAGTATGGCGTCGGGTTTTGAAATTGTTGTTACGGAATTGACTCGGTATAATAATTATATTACGGTAATTAATTAGATATTATTCGGTTTTATAATAGTTTAATGAAATATCTAGATATTTATTTGATATTATGTTATTGTAAACAAAAGAAAGGAAAATATCTAGCTTAAGAGAGGAGAAAGAGACGTGAGAAAAGAAGAGAAATCGGGTCTGTTTTTAAGCGATTGCGGAATTTAAGTTGACAGACCGATAAAGTTACAAATATCTTAGATATTTTTATTAGTTTAATCATATTAATTAAAAGATCTAATATGAGTGGAAAAAAAGTGACATGGGGCGTATGACTCATGTCAAGTCGGGTTTCGGGACTTAAGTTGACCCGGGAATAGTTAAATGACGTTTGGGTTAAAACCGTAAAAGTTATTCTTTAATTCCGAATAAATTCAAAATAATTATATTAAATTATCATAAATTCAAATAAATCTTAATAAAAATAAATTAAATTTATTATTTTTCAAATAAATTTCGGTCTTTAAAATTACGAGGTGAGTCGGGAAAAGTCAACGAAAGTCAAAGTCGACTTAAAAGTCAAGAAAAGTCAAAGATGACTAAAAAGTCAAGAAAAGTTTATGACGACTTAAAAGTCAAGAAAAGTCAATGACGACTTTAAAAAGTCAAGAAAAAGTCAAAGACGACTTAAAAGTCAAGAAAAGTCAAAGATGACTAAAAACGTGATTTTCATGAAATCTCTCATAAATTCCAAATACGAACGCGGAATTTCAAAATACGACGCGAAACAATAAATTCTATTTTAAAAACTTAACCTTGCTGAAAAGTATACTTAAGAAATTTTACTAGAACAATAGGGTACTTTTCGGGTTGTTACAATCACCCCTCCTTTTAAAAAGTTTCGTCCTCGAAACTTAGAAGAAGGAACGTAACGTATATGTAGGTCTATTTCAAACCGTTTAAAATATACTTGTATAAAATATAGGGTCTTATCAATGGACGGAAAGGTTCTCGTCTGCAGTTAAGAACATCGACGTCCCAAGTCAAAGACTTTAAAAGATACATTTTCGCATCAATAAATGAGAAAACTAGTTATCGAACGTCTCCAATAACGAGTCTCAACACTCCTTGACGGTAAAATACTTGAAATCATAAAAATTTCAAAAGCTTTTAGTTCAAAAATTCTATAGTAAAAGTAATAACACTACTATCTATACCTAAAATTTCTAACTAAAGCTTCTAATAACCTATCTATACGAGATGATAATTGATAGAAGGAACGAAATATTCGAAAGAATAAATCGAAAAGAAAGAGAGAAAAGAGAGGAATGAATCACAAAACTATCATCCATCTATGACAATTCGAATGTCGATCATCAGATTCCTACCAAAAATATTTCATAAGCATGACACATTGAGTAACAACTCCCAATTATTCAATTTCAATCAGAATCTTCTAAGGTCCATCGGTACGGTAAACTCCATAACTAACCGCCCATGAAAGATTCATTACGAACTCTAATCTTCTTAGCTCCATTAAAACTCTTATTGGAAACCACCATCAAAATATTTATAATTAGGGAAACAAGATCGCTAACAACCACAAAGTAAAAGAGGCTTACTACGAAATCCTTTGCTCCAATTTATTCCAAAATTCCTTATCCTAAGTTATTAACAATGAACTTTCTCATCTTCAAAAGTTAAAAACACAAATCTTCAAAAGAGATTAGTTACCCAATCTCATTTCACTTAACTTTTGCCAATTATAGGGCAATGCGACCGTAAATCAATTTATTTATCTCTTCCAAACTCTCAATACATCAGTTTTTGCTTATGACGATATTCCTCAAGTTGTGTCATCCAAATCTTAATTCCTCAAAGTATTTATTCATGTTAGGGTCCAACATTTAACGACAACAAATTTCCAAGTAACAAAAAAATCACCCAACTTCCTACCACAACTACAACTATCATTAAGCTTAATTCGATCCTCAAAAAGAAATGATATTGCAACTTCAAGCTTTCATAGTCTAAAACCACTAGGAAAATTTCATCCTAAGTTTATCCTCAAATCCTCATAATTATCTAAACACGGAACTAGCTTAATAGGATGGTTAGGTACCATATTCGAAACTTCTTATTTACTCCAAAATAGACATATCATAAGCATGGTCTTCAAACCAATACTAAACTTCTAATTCCAAAAGACTAAATTACCAATGAGTTAAGAAGTAATAGCCAACTCATTCGACTTTACACCTTCGAATATCATGAACTATTTACACACAAGTCATGACAAGCTTCCAGCATTAAAATCATTATTCAAACCTTACCATACTTTCCTCAAGGATACCCACTCTCACCACCATAGGGTGAAATTAGATCTATACCATTTCCTCGAATCACAAGTTCATTCTAACTAACACTCATATTCCACAAAATTCAAAGTTCTTTCGACTAAGTATAATATACCTCAAACAAATGGGTATGACATCCACAAAATGTTACCAGAGGGAGGTAAGGATACCAATGGTAAGATGGAGGAACTATCAAGAGAAATTTTCAAGATGCAAAAAGGTTGGAAGAGAAAGAAGCACCTAGATAGAAGGAAGAGAGCATAACATTATAAGGACGAGAGAATTCATAGATTAAGAAGGAATTCACTTCAATTAGGCTTATAAATCTTCATATCTTCGGTAGAGGATACTCCTTCTAGGTAACACATATTCCACCGTAAGGCGTAATATTGCTCCCAGCAATCTGGCTAGCCACCCAAGCATAGCCTCCTTGGCAATTGTCTTCTTTATGCGGAGGGACCTGGTTGACACTCACAACGATCTCTTCTACACGCGATCCAACCGTCTTCATAAGAAACAAAACAAATTAAGTTACTCCTAACAATTAGCATAAACAAATAGACTACAACATAAATCCTAATCTACCCATCCTACCCTTCTATCTCACAAGTTTATTATTTATTAAGGTCCAGTTATTTATGCAAGGGTACACAAACGTGCGTCGGGAGCAAAAATGCTCTGATACCAACTGTGACACCCTCAAATTTGCGGAAAGAAAAAAAATAATTTAAATACATAACGAAGGGTGTCATAAATACAAAGGTTCATAACAAAAGGAAAATAATATTATACATAAGAATTATACAAGACGGGAGACATATCTCCCGTATAAATACGGAATAAAAGAGTGTATAATAATATACAATCTAAGAACCGAATATAGGTCCAAGGTAAATACTTCGCTCGCTAGCTCGTCAATGTACCCCAAGTATGCATCACCACCTGTTCGACCGCATTAAATATAAACACGGAAGCCACAGTCAGTGTGGAGTAACTCCGAGTTCTCCCAGCCACGAAATGTCAAGTTTAATAAAACATGAATAACATAAAAGCAATGTATATGGAAAATACAAAACTTTAACATATATGATATGCTTTTCATGTTATGAAACAGATAACTAACAAATAACCTAGCATGTGAAAGCTATCATGTGAAACCGATAATAAACTATAACTCGAGGTAGGGAAGCTGGTAGGCTAGCTCAGAGGTTCCTCTCAGAAACATGGCCGTGATACACTCAAACCCTAATCAACACGTAATCATGTGAATCAGTTAACAATCGGTAATCCAAACTCTATCAATCTTAGCCGGCTTGCATCTCACCTCTAAACTACTCATATAATCAACAAACTGAAAAGACCATACTCTATAAACAGGCATAAGTTCCTAGGGCGGCCAATAGTCATCTGTAACTCGAGTATATACCACAAGGTAGGAAAACATCCTAGCCTTAGACTGATCAGACCTAGCGACAACAGCTAACCCATTCCCTGTCTCATTACATAACCGTACATGAGAAACTCTGCTAGGCGACCCCCTAAACAGAGATGGCTAGTACTTAAGCTGGCTCCCGTCCCCAAAGTGGAAACTCTTAGGATGCCATGCCCCCGGCTTGGTATCAAAAGGCCCAAGCCAGTGACACAAAAGCTATCAAGCGGTGCACATATACTCGTTAAAGTTGGTAAGGCCTATCAATGTCATGGTCCAAGATACTCATTTAGAATTAGAATGGTCAAGACGCCATATGCTCATAATTCTCTATGAGTACTTAGTCCAACACGACACCAAACCATATAATTAACAGTCCACGGGAAAAACATCCTATCATGTGACCTAATGCATATAAATAATAATCAAATCTCATATCGCCTCATATCTACTAAGGCTATCAATAATTAAATACAACCTTACTTAAGACAATCCATTCCCGCCGCGAGTCCCGCGACGGGTCATCAGTCAAAACGGGGCTGACTAGATCTTAGTTTGACCAAACCCGTTTGGTCAAACCGGCTAGAAACAGAGTCTTTTACACATAGACATAAAATCAACATATTCATTTCATGTTATTTTATTAAGACTTCTAACATGTGAATTATTCTATCATACCAAAACCCGTTTGACTAAAAGGATATTAAATTAAACGACGATCTCGTCTTATAATTTCTAACATGTGAGAAATAATAATTTAATGAAAAACCTTTTTAATTAAATATTTTACTTATTAATATTTCTCGCTTGCTAATTATTACAAAACGCGATAAAAATGACGATAACTCAAAAACCGTCACAAGTCCCCAAGTGGGACCCACGGGCTGATTTTTGGGCCAACATGACACGGCCTGAACTGGGCCCCCACGGACAGATTTGGGCCTGTTTTAGCCTTTTAACGATTTTACTAAAACCGTTTCTAATTAATTCCCGCATGCTTTAACATAATTAAAACCCGTCAAAACAACCACATAACAATCAAACATTGACACAACCCAAAGACCAAAACCCGGACCCACCATGAACCAGCCCAGACCGGCCTGGACCGGGCCTGAACCGGCCTGGACCGGCTGGTTTTGGGTCCGGTTCACAGCCTTCCCCACGGTTCACACCACAAACAACCCCAAATTAATTCCAACATGTTTTAATTATCAAACTACCATTTTTAACAACCATCATACAAAATCATGATTAAAAATAATTCATCCAAATTCCTCAAGAACACTAAACATATTAAAATCTCCTACACAACATAAAAGTCATAACTTATGGAAAATCATAAAAATTCATCAAGAACACTAAACATATTATAAATTCATACAACATGCTAAAAATCACTACTTATCATGTTACTACCAAAAATCCCTAAATCACAATAATATGAACCAAAATTAAAGATGAACCAAAACTAAAGAAACACAAAGCTAAAGGCTATGTTACTAACTAAAATCCATGAATCATAATAATATGAACCAAAACTAAAGAAATAAAAGCTATGTAACATATATCCGTCGAGTAACTCGGAATCGTTACCTTAGCTAGTAAAATCAATTAGCACCAAAATAAGAAGTAAAGAAAAATAAGAACCCGTCTTCTAATCTTCTCCTAAAATATACGAGTCACCAAACTCGTCTTCAAAATATTCCCCTATAAGAAATGACAAGAAAAACATTATTAGAACTTAAAACTTGATTTTCCATAATTAAAGTCTTGAAAACGATTTTGTCGGAATTGGAAATAAAACGTTACGTGAGATGAGAGCGAAGAGAGAGTCTAGAAATATAAGTTAGACGGATTTAAGTAACGAAAGAAGATTTATGAAGTTTTGCTTCAAGAACGATGAAGAAAATTGAAGACACGAAGAACAAATGTAAGAACGATTAAAGAAAGTGATAATTTGATCTTAATTTGATTTGTTGAAAAATGAAAGGTTGTTAGTGAGTAGTGGAGTGGAGGGAGCCGTGTAAATATAGAGGGATTAGGAAGTCGGGTTTTGAAATTGTTGTTACGGAATTGACTCGCGATTAATAATTATTTTACGGTAATCGATTAAATATAATTCGATATTAAGTTAATTAAATTAAATATCCAGATATTATGTTATTATAATCAAAAGAAAGAAAATATCAAGGCTTAAGAGGGGAAAAAGAGACGTGTGAAATGGAGAGGAATCGGGTCTGTTTTTACGCGATTTGCGGAGTTTAAGTTGACAGACCGATAAAGTTACAAATATCTTAGATATTTTGATTAGTTTAATCATATTAATTAAAAGATCTAATATGAGTGGAAAAAAAGTGACATGGGGCGTATGACTCATGTCAAAGTCGGGTTTCGGGACTTAAGTGGACCCGGGAATAGTTAAATGACGTTTGGGGTTAAATCATAAAAGTTATTCTTTAATTCCGAATAAATTCAAAATAATTATATTAAATTATCATAAATTCAAATAAATCTTAATAAAAATAAATTAAATTTATTATTTTTCAAATATAAGTTCGGTCTTTAAAATTACGAGATGAGTCGGGAAAAGTCAACGAAAGTCAAAGTTGACTTAAAAAGTCAAGAAAAGTCAAAGATGACTTAAAAGTCAAGAAAAGTTTAGGACGACTTAAAAGTCAAGAAAAGTCAATGACGACTTTAAAAAGTCAAGAAAAGTCAAAGACGACTTAAAAGTCAAGAAAAGTCAAAGATGACTAAAAACGGGATTTTCATGAAATCTCTCAGAAATTCCAAATACGAACTCGGAATTTCAAAATACGACTCGAAACAATAAATTCTATTTTAAAAACTTAAGTCTACTGAAAAGTGTTAGTAAATATTTTTACTAGAAAAATAGGGTATATTTCGGGTTGTTACAATCACCCCTCCTTTTAAAAAGTTTCGTCCTCGAAACTTAGAAGAAGGAAAGTAACATATATGTAGGTCTATTTCAAAACCGTTAAAAATATAATCGTAATAAAAATACAGGGTCTTATCACTGGAACGGAAAGTTCTCGTCCGCGGTTAAGAACATCGACGTCCCAAGTCAAAGACTCAAAAGATACATTTTCGCATCAATAAATGAGAAAACTGGTTATCGAACGTCTCCAATAACGAGTCTCAACACTCCTTGACGGTAAAATACTTGAAATCATCAAAAATTTCCAAAAGCTTTTAGTTCAAAAATTCTATAGTAAAAGTAATAACACTACTATCTATACCTAAAATTTCTAACTAAAGCTTTTAATAACCTATCTATACGAGATGATAATTGATAGAAGGAACGAAATATTCGAAAGAATAAATCGAAAAGAAAGAGAGAAAAGAGAGGAATGAATCACAAAACTATCATCCATCTATGACAATTCGAATGTCGATCATCAGATTCCTACCAAAAATATTTCATAAGCATGACACATTGAGTAACAACTCCCAATTATTCAATTTCAATCAGAATCTTCTAAGGTCCATCGGTACGGTAAACTCCATAACTAACCGCCCATGAAAGATTCATTACGAACTCTAATCTTCTTAGCTCCATTAAAACTCTTATTGGAAACCACCATCAAAATATTTATAATTAGGGAAACAAGATCGCTAACAACCACAAAGTAAAAGAGGCTTACTACGAAATCCTTTGCTCCAATTTATTCCAAAATTCCTTATCCTAAGTTATTAACAATGAACTTTCTCATCTTCAAAAGTTAAAACACAAATCTTCAAAAGAGATTAGTTACCCAATCTCATTTCACTTAACTTTTGCCAATTATAGGGCAATGCGACCGTAAATCAATTTATTTATCTCTTCCAAACTCTCAATACATCAGTTTTTCGCTTATGACGATATTCCTCAAGTTGTGTCATCCAAATCTTAATTCCTCAAAGTATTTATTCTCGTTAGGGTCCAACATTTAACGACAACAAATTTTTTCAAGTAACATTTAAAGAACCACTAAAACTCTTAACCACAACAACCAACCACCATTATGCTTAATTCGATCCTCAAAAAGAAATGATATTGCAACTTCAAGTTTTCATAGTCTAAAAACCACTAGGAGCATTTCCTCCTAAGTTTATCCTCAAATCCTTGTAATCATCTAAACACGGAACTAGCTTAATAGGATGGTCAGGCATCATATTCGAAACTTCTTCTTTACTCCAAAATAGGCATATCATAAGCATGGTCTTCAAACCAATACTAACTTCTAATTCCAAAAGACTAAATTACCAATGAGTTAAGAAGTAATAGCCAACTCATTCGACTTTACACCTTCGAATATCATGAACTATTTACACACAAGTCATGACAAGCTTCAAGCATTAAAATCATTAGACATACCTTACCACACTTTCCTCAAGGATACCCATTCTCACCACCATAGGGTGAAATTAGATCTATACTATTTCCTCGAATCACAAGTTCATTCTAACTAACACTCATATTCCACAAAATTCAAAGTTCTTCCGACTAAGTATAATATACCTCAAACAAATGGGTATGACATCCACAAAATGTTACCAGAGGGAGGTAAGGATACCAATGGTAAGATGGAGGAACTATCAAGAGAAATTTTCAAGATGCAAAAAGGTTGGAAGAGAAAGAAGCACCTAGATAGAAGGAAGAGGGCATAACATTATAAGGACGAGAGAATTCATAGATTAAGAAGGAATTCACTTCAATTAGGCTTATAAATCTTCATATCTTCGGTAGAGGATACTCCTTCTAGGTAACACATATTCCACCCTAAGGCGTAATATTGCTCCTAGCAATCTGGCTAGCCACCCAAGCATAGCCTCCTTGGCAATTGTCTTCTTTATGCGGAGGGACCTGGTTGGCACTAACAACGATCTCTTCTACACGCGATCCAACCGTCTTCATAAGAAACAAAACAAATTAAGTTACTCCTAACAATTAGCATAAACAAATAGACTACAACATAAATCCTAATCTACCCATCCTACCATTCTATCTCACAAGTTTATTATTTTATTAAGGTCAAGTTATTTATACAAGGGTACACAAACGTGCGTCGGGAGCAAAAATGCTCTGATACCAACTGTGACACCCTCAAATTTGCGGAAAGAAAAAAAATAATTTAAATACATAACGAAGGGTGTCATAAATAAAAAGGTTCATTACAAAAGCAAATTAATATTATGCATAAGAATTATACAAGACGGGAGACATATCTCCCGTATAAATACGGAAATAAAAGAGTGTATAATAATATACAATCTAAGAACCGAATATAGGTCCAAGGTAAATACTTCGCTCGCTAGCTCGTCAATGTACCCAAAGTATGCATCACAAACCTGCCAACCGCATTAAATATAAACACGGAAGCCACAGTCAGTGGGGAGTAACTCCGAGTTCTCCCAGCCACGAAATGTCGAGTTTAATAAAACATGAATAACATAAAAGCAATGTATATGGACAATACAAAACTTTTAACATATATGATATGCTTTTCATGTTATGAAACAGATAACTAACAAATAACCTAGCATGTGAAAGCTATCATGTGAAACCGATAATAAACTATCACTCGAGGTAGGGAAGCTGGTATGCTAGCTCAGAGGTTCCTCTCAGAAACATGGCCATGATACACTCAAACCCTAATCAACACGTAATCATGTGAATCAGTTAACAATCGGTAATCCAAACTCTATCAATCCTAGCCGGCTTGCATCTCACCTTCTAGAACTCATAGAATCATACAAACATGAAAGACCAATACTTCTATAAACAGGCATAAGTTCTTAGACAGTCAATAGTCGACTTCTGTAACTCGAGGCTATACCACAAGGTAGGAAAAACATCCTAGTCCTAGACTGATCAGACCTAGCGAACAACAGCTATTCCATTCCCCGTCCCATGACATAACCGTCTATGAGAAAACTCTACTGGCGACCCCCTAAGCAGATGGCTAGTACTTTTAAGCTGGCTCCCTCCAAAAGCGGAAACTCTAGGAGCATGCCCCGACTTGGAGATCCCCCAAGCCGGACACAAAAGCTATCAACGGTGAACATATACTCGTTAAAGATAGTACGACCTATCAATGTCATGGTCCAAGATACTCATTTAGAATTAGAATGGTCAAGACGCCATATACTCATAATTCTCTATGGGTACTTAGTCAACACGACACCAACCATATAATAAACAGTCACGGGAAAAACATCCTATCATGTGACTAATTGCATATAAATAATAATCAAATATCATATCGCCTCATATCTACTAAGGCTAATTCATTAATTAAATACAACCTTACTTGAAGACAAATCCCCGACCCGAGTCCCGCGACGGGTCATCAGTCAAAACGGGGCTGACTAGATCTTAGTTTGACCAAACCCGTTTGGTCAAACCGGCTAGAAACAGAGTCTTTATCACATAGACATAAAATCAACATATTCATTTCATGTTATTTTATTAAGACTTCTAACATGTGAATTATTCATCATACCAAACACCCGTTT
The DNA here is from genome assembly GCA_022085475.1 of Heliosperma pusillum. Classification (NCBI taxonomy): domain Eukaryota; kingdom Viridiplantae; phylum Streptophyta; class Magnoliopsida; order Caryophyllales; family Caryophyllaceae; genus Heliosperma; species Heliosperma pusillum. The sequence goes on along the minus strand of JAIUZE010070844.1, from coordinate 10,066 downwards.
GACTAAAAGGATATAAATTAAACTACGATCTCGTCTTATAATTTCTAACATGTGAGAAATAATAATTTAATGAAAAACCTTTTTAATTAAATCTTTTACTTATTAATATTTCTCGCTTGCTAATTATTACAAAACGCGATAAAAATGACGATAACTTAAAAACCGTCACAAGTCCCAAAGTGGGACCCACGGGCTGATTTTTGGGCCAACATGACACGGCCTGAACTGGGCCCCCACGGACAGATTTGGGCCTGTTTTAGCCTTTTAACGATTTTACTAAAACCGTTTCTAATTAATTCCCGCATGCTTTAACATAATTAAAACCCGTCAAACAACAATTAAACAATCTAACATCGACACAACCCAAAGACCAAATCCCGGACCCACCTTGGACCAGCCCAGACCGGCCTGGACCGGGCCTGAACCGGCCTGGACCGGCTGGTTTTGGGTCCGGTTCACAGCCTTCCCCACGGTTCACACCACAAACAACCCCAAATTAATTCCAACATGTTTTAATTATCAAACTACCATTTTTAACAACCATCATACAAAATCATGATTAAAAATAATTCATCCAAATTCCTCAAGAACACTAAACATATTAAAATCTCCTACACAACATAAAAGTCATAACTTATGGAAAATCATAAAAATTCATCAAGAACACTAAACATATTATAAATTCATACAACATGCTAAAAATCACTACTTATCATGTTACTACCAAAAATCCCTAAATCACAATAATATGAACCAAAATTAAAGATGAACCAAAACTAAAGAAACACAAAGCTAAAGGCTATGATACTAACTAAAATCCATGAATCATAATAATATGAACCAAAACTAAAGAAATAAAAGCTATGTAACATATATCCGTCGAGTAACTCGGAATCGTTACCTTAGCTAGTAAAATCAATTAGCACCAAAATAAGAAGTAAAGAAAAATAAGAAACCCGTCTTCTAATCTTCTCCTAAAATACACGAGTCACCAAACTCGTCTTCAAAATCTTCCCCTATAAGAAATGACAAGAAAAACATTATTAGAACTTAAAACTTGATTTTCCATAATTAAAGTCTTGAAAACGATTTTGTCGGAATTGGAAATAACACGTACTTGAAGATGGAGAGCGAAGAGGAGATTCTAGAAATATAAGTTAGGACGGATTTAATTAAGAAATGAAGGTTTTATGATGATTTTGCTCAAGAACGACGAAGAACGGATGAAGAACGCTCAAGAACAGATGAAGAACGATGAAGAACGATTAATTTGATCTTAATTTGATTTATTGTAAAATGAAAAGTTGTTAGTGAGTATGTGGTGAGTGAGGGCCGTGTAAATATAGAGGAATTAGGAAGTCGGATTTTGAAATTGTTGTTACGGAATTGACTCGCGTTTAATAATTATATCACGGTAATCGATTAAATATAATTAGCGATTAAGTTAATTGAACTAAATATCAAGATATTATGTTATTATAATGAAAAGAAAGGAAAATATCAAAGTGAAAGAGAGGACAAAGGAGACGTGTGAAATGGTGAGAAATCGGTCTGTTTTTAAGCGATTTGCGGAGTTTAAATTGACAGACCGATAAAGTTACAAATATCTTAGATATTTTTATTAGTTTAATCATATTAATTAAAAGATCTAATATGAGTGAAAAAAAAGTGACATGGCGCGTGTGACTCATGTCAAAGTCGGGTTTCGGGACTTAAGTTGACCCGGGAATAGTTAAATGACGTTCGGTTAAAACCGTAAAAGTTATTCTTTAAATTCAGAATAAATTCAAAATAATAATATTAAATTACGATAAATTCCGATAAATCTTAATAAAAATAAATTAAATTTATTATTTTTCAAATATAATTTCGGTCTTTAAAATTACGAGGCGAGTCGGGAAAAGTCAACGAAAGTCAAAGTCGACTTAAAAGTCGAGAAAAGTCAAAGATGACTTACAAGTCAAGAAAAGTTTAGGACGACTTAAAAGTCAAGAAAAGTCAATGACGACTTTTAAAAAGTCAAGAAAAGTCAAAGACGACTTAAAAGTCAAGAAAAGTCAAAGATGACTAAAAACGGTCTTTTCATGAAATCTCTCAGAAATTCCAAATACGAACGCGGAATTTCAAAATACGACTCGAAACAATAAATTCTATTTTAAAAACTTAAGTCTACTGAAAAGTGTTAGTAAATATTTTCCCTAGAAAAATAGGGTATATTTCGGGTTGTTACATGGCCGGTTTACATGTAGTGGAAGGTCATGATGGTTGCTCTTATTCATACTCACAAGCAACATGTGATTATGATATGAATAGTAACCTAAAATCATTTCATACTAACACTACACTCTACCACTTTGCATGGCAATAAAATAAGAAGAAAAAATCACTCTTTGGTGATCACTTTGGCCGGCCCTCTTGGCTATAAAGAGAGCAATTGTTGTTCATTTCATTACTTCTTTATTCTTGCTTATTTTATCATTCATCTCTCAAAACTAAACTTCTCTCTAAAAAACTCTCATATACTAATATTTCTTAAGTATTACTAGTGTAGTAATATAGTCTAATATTAGTAGTATAATATCTATCTTACTATCTAGTTAATAATAAGAGTAGATTATTTGGGTTCATCTTGGTGCAACTTAGAGGAGATCTTCTAGTTTGGAGATTACTTGTGTTCATCCATATTAATAGCTCAAGAACAACAAGAAGGAGTTCTTGTTGTGCCCATATTATTTCCATATCAATGTGAGGAAATTTCTTCTTTTATATAAATGTCTTTATATTTGCATGCATTTTACATAGATCATTAAATACTAAATTAACAAGTAATTTAGCAAATAATTACAGGAGTCTAATTAAGGTCTATGGACTTTCAATTTGACCCCAGTTACAAAGGTCGTAGAGCATAAATCAAAGTCACTCTGAAACTGTGCCACCTTAGGCGAACAGTCTTTAGTCAAAGAATTGGCTCAAAAATACTATAGTAGCTCTTGCCACGACCAAGCTACAAGAGTTTCCAGAACTCTATAAGTGGTCACTGCCCGACAGATTGTCCCTTACAGTCTGTCTATGTGATCGACTGGTCATCCCTTATGACCCTATGGCACTTGAACTTGCCATCAATCGCATAACACTCTAGTCACTTGGAGACGTCACCTCATATAAGCAACTAGGGGCCAATGCTATGTTAATACAGTCGACTTTAATAGGGTTCAAAAGTTCTCTCTACAACCCATTGGGATATAACAAAGCACAAAACGGGTTTTAGAAACTCAAACGATAAATGTGATTATCATATATGAACAATCAACACAATGTTATTGCTTAGTATCATATAATCTAAAGTTTATTTCGTCCATGACAATTCATGACGATTTTATTTAAATGCAATAAAGGTTTGGGTAGTGAATATACCATATATTCATTTATTCCAACATTGTGAATTGCTTTTTCCTTCCATCCAACGTTATTCCTAATAACATGAATTCATCTACGTACATGTCTAGATCTATATCTAGAGTTGGGCTCTTTAACTTGAAAGATGCTCCCACTCGTTATCATGATAACTGATAGGTATTTGGGTGAAAGGATCTACCATTAGCTCCTTATAAGCCACCTTATCCTCATCATAATGTAGTAGATCTCTATTTGTAGAATTTATAATGATTGACTCTTCAATCATGCTTTTAGTTATTCGCTTCTTATATATCAAAAGTATGCCTAGGATTTCGATATATCCTTATAAGTTTGGAATTTGGGTTTGTGTAACCATTACCACATATCCAAATTTTTTCTACCAAACACAAGAATGTATCCCTAGTTCTCCTTTAGAACTCTATGGATGTTTTTGTAGGCTATCCAATGACAGTCATGTGGATTGATTTATTATGGGCTTGTCATCCTCCTAGCATACAATTTATTTAGGTACGTGTATGTAATGGCATACATGATTGGTCTCATGTGATCAACAACTCTTAGGTTCAGTGGATGAGTATGACCCTTTCATAGTGATCCCACTTTCATCAACATGAATAACCTATTTTAACTTGTTGAAATAGATAAAAGATCTTATCAATATAAGACACTTTTTAAATGGCAAGCTAAAATCTTCTATTACACAATAGATTTTTATTTTAGTATACATGTTGCCCTCTTTCATCCAACATTAAAATCCAACGATTTCTTTCAAAAAAGGTAATGTGAATACGTCACTTACAATGAGTGATACATCATTCACGTGGAAAACAATTTCTCCCACTGAACTTCATGTCTTTACATGTCTTTAACTCCCATTTATCTTCATGTCTATACATGATTTTAGCTCCCACTTAACTTCATGTCTATACATGATATTTCGACAATTTGAGTGAAAAACTTCTTATATCTTATAATAGAAAAAGATCATCATAACCTCTAGATAGATACATACCATAGGCTTGTGTCATGTACACATCCTATTCCAAATCCCTTATTTGGACATGTGGTTTTGTTGTGTATCTAGTACACACCTACTATAAGGTATTTCACTGATGATTTGGATCTAAGCATAGTTACGCATTAACTTAGCTTTTGTAGACATCTACATGTCTATCCATGCAACTATAATTGGACACTTCCAATTAAAACATCTTCATGTTTATAGAATGATTTTGGACAACTCCAAATACATCATTCCTTTGCATCGATTCCATTTATAATTTATTTTCATAAGTCTCTTATGTTAGAAAATCGAATTTTAAAATTTTTAGGTGCTTCCACTTACATAGATCATAATCTTATTATATCAAGAACATTTTCTTTTGGTCTTGTCACTAGTCTAAGGATTCACTTAAGAACGCTTTCTTTTGGTCTCCTCACTAGTCTTGAGTCTAACCTAAGAATACTTTCTTTTGGTTTCCTCACTAGTCTTGAGTCTAACCTAAGAACACTTTCTTTTGGTTTCCTCAACAACTTACAAGTTCCTAACTAGTTTTTCGTTGTGACTTATTTTCTCCCACTCTATCTTTAGAAAAATACAACTATTTTCTTCAAAGATAGCCTTATGAGCCACAAACAAATTTGTTCTCATACTTTTGAATGAGGTATAAGTTATCAAAACTAGACTTTTAATGATCTATTAAAGACTTCATTGTAAAGACATCAAATCTTAGCTTCCAGATAGACTAGTTCTATAAGCTAAAGAGGTGTACTCATATTTATGTCAATTACAATCTTTATAAGTGGTGTAGCCAATTGGTTTTGTAGACTCCCTACTTTGAGTTCAATAACTCAATTTCGACTTAGCAATTGATCTTTCAAAGTGAGAATCGAATTCTTAGCCTTTTATTATAATGATCCAATCATCATAACACTATCATGATCAATTTGAGTCTATAGAATTTATGTTATTAGTTCAAGTAGAGTATAATGACAAGTTTTAGAATGAAAAAGTTTCCATAAACCGAGTGACTTGGGTTGAAAACCAAGTCACTAATATCCAATTACAACCAAATGTTAATAAAAGGAAATAAACAAATTTCCATTGTCGAACAAGGAAATAAAGAGTTTCTAAAACAATGTCACAAAATACAACCCAACAAAGAAGACAACACAAAATGAGTCCAAGCTTTCTTATGTCTTCATCCATGGGTGGCTACCTTAGCTTCCCTTGAAGAACATCTTTAGGCTTGCTTGTCCTTTCCCTTGTCCTTGCTTGGGTGCCTTAATTACAATTAAAAAGGGTAAGAATCACAACTTGTATCGATATACCAAAGTTGAGATCATAACATAAAAGATAGGGATGAAAATTTACCAACGGAAACAATTTTTCCGGCTTTGATATCTCCTAGATACTTGGGGCAATTCCTTTTCCAATGGCCTATGCCATTACAATAATGACACTTGTCCTCGGTGGAGGCACATTTCTTAGGCTTGGGTGAGCTATTCTCAATAGCTTTTCCCTTGCCTTTTTAGGTGGAGGACTTCTTCCCTTTGCTTGCACCCTTTGTGAACTTCCCCTTGCTCTTGGTATTGATGTGAAGTACATACTTGGTGGTGCTAACATTTAACCCCATGTCTCTCTCCTCTTGCACAAGCATTTTGTGCAACTCGTGAAGAGAGGGTTGCATATTTTGCATATTGTAGTTTACCCTAAACTGCACATATGCCTTGATTCTCCCCAAGGAATGTAGTACACGGTCAATTACGAGTTGTTCGGGAATGTCAACCCCTTGCAATTTAAGAGTCTCGACATGCTCAATCAATTTGAGTACATGAGGGCTAACCTTTTGGCCCTCTTTAAGATTCAGGTCGAAAAACGCGGATGCCGTTTCATATTGAATGATTCTAGGAGCTTGTGAAAACATGGTCACGAGCTTGGCATAGATCTCATAGGCCGTGCTCATCTTTATGGCACTCCTTTGGAGATCGGCCTCCATAGAGAAGATCAAAACATTTTTGATCGCGGCGGCTTCCTTTTGGTAAGCCTTATAGGATCGCCTTGCGGCGGTTGACCTTTCATTAGGTGTTTCGGGAGAGGCTTCGGTAAGGTAACGAAGCTTGTCGTCACCTTCCGCGGCCAAGCAGAGTTGCGCATCCCAATCGGCAAAATTTGCGCCATTCTTTTCTAACTTGCATCGATCCATGAAGGATCGAAGCCATGAAACGTTTGTGAGAGTCGGAGCGTTGGTATTTGGAGTTGCCATTTGCGAATAAAATATTGACTACAAAAATGAGATTAAGGAAATGTCAACATTTATCATTTTAAATACTTGTAAACATTTTAAACAAGTTTTAACATTTAAATAGTGACCTCTACCCAACTATTATAAACGATTCCGAGATCCAAATTCATATCAATTTGGGCACGGTGAGCCGATTCATCCCTTATTAACATAATTCGGTGGATTAACTCTTTAATCGATTCTACATTAGAACTCTCGGTCGATAATATTACTTTAATATTTATCTTAAGCCCGGAACACATGCGGCTACGGTCGCAAATGTTTTCGTTGAGCTCAATTCAAATTTTGAAATAATAACCTTTATTACCCCACTTACCCAATGTAACAAGTTTAGCACCCCGGTGAGTCGAGCCTACTTCCTTACGAAATTGGGATTCATGGTTTCTACATTTGGTAAGGCTTGATCTCAATTATTTATTATGAGATGTCATGTCAATTTATTATCTATCTCGTTTAAGTGAACTAAATCGATGAATTAACGATAATTTTAATTGACACGGTCGAATACTCGATAAAATATGCATGTCACGTTATGGCGAATTGGCAATGCATGCAAACATATTATTTAAACTGCAAGCATAAAAGTAAAACTCCTAGTATGGCCTTTCCTAGAATAGAAAATCATATAATCTATTACAAGTTCGGAAACCAACTCCTTTGGTCCCTTGAACTTCATAAGCACGCCTCCCAAGATCACCGTCTCTCTCGGAACTCCTTTCCGAATGGCACCGTCTTTGGGAAACTCCGGTTTTACAATTAGTTACAAAATATATAATAAAATTACAATAATTTCCTATTATACATTTGTAAAAATAAAATAATACAATAAAAGTGATACTAGATCACATTAAATTACAACCGAATCAATATTCCCTTATATTTCGGGTAATATTGATTAAAACTAAGGCCATACAAGGAATAAATTACATTTTTCCAAATTACATAAATAAAATATGACATTCATAAATAAAAATGCAGAATTATGATATGTATAAAATATGCTCATTTTAAATGCCAAATCGCCCTATATTACGGTTTATATCGAATATAACCCGGTTTTACGGAAATGCGTGATAATAACATTTTAAAATCACCAAACAATATTTAAATAATATTTAAGTCCACGTTAATTATCCGAACTGATTTAGGTCTCAAACATTAGTCATCACTCAATTTTTTTGACAATAATTCAACTTGTTGTTATTTAATTGCTCATAATTAGACTTTTAAAATAATATTTTAATCAAATAAATCCAAATTTAATTATAATAATTTCAAAATTTGAATTTTAAATTTTTGTACATTCTGGAACATTTCCATGACACTCGTAATGTCAAAAATCATGGTTTAAAAATTCGAATCATTTTTGAGAAAAATCGGTTGCGCTTTATCGGTTTTATCAAATAAAATGCATAAAGCATGCGAAAATTAATCATATTAAATTTTCAACTTTAGATCTGAAATGTGGGACAATTATGCAACCAGTAGCACTTTTCTCTTAACATGAAATTTATTTTAGCTTTATTTTCTAAGTAAGTCACCATTTTTGACATTTTTACATTAAAACTTCATAAATCATGCTAGACAAATCATATTAGTGAAATTTTCCAGTCTAACAGGAAAACATGCATGTGACATCATACTAAATTTTCATGTTTATATTCAAAGCGGAAGTATTTGTAACCATTTGACCTTTATTTATTTCATTTTATCATATAAAAATCATAAATCATACGAAATAAGTCCACTTCACACGAAAGTTTACATACAGTAAGTAAAATGCACATGTGATATTGTGTAAAAAGTTCAAGGTTAGAAGAGAAGTCTAACTATTTTTAGCATTTTAAACATCATTTTACTCATTAAAATATAATAAAAACATTAAAAATCATATTTGAGCACTATAAATTTCCATAAATCATCAAAATGAACTAAAATCATATTAGGACCAGAATATATTGACATGCAAATAACTTTGTGATTTTATCTTATAAAACACAAATTACTAGTTTTCTTTAAGTTACAATAACTCGAAAAAACTAAAAATCGATTATGCATGCAACAATCAAGGCTCTTGATACCGCTTGTAAGTTTCTTAAACTCAATATTAGACATTTCTAATATCATTATGCAATTAGTTTACTCATAAATTATTTAGATCTTATGCATGTATAACTAAAAATACAAAGATAAGAAGAAACTTTTCCTTACATTGATCTTATAACAAATTTGGGCACAAAATAGGACTCCTTCCTACTTTGTTCTTGAACTTACAATGTTAGGGATGAACTTCCAAGTTCTTAGTGTAAGAACACTCCTACTAGATGCACCCAAGACAACCCCCAATACACTATAAAATACTACACTAGTATGATAGTAGTAGTAGCCCTTAAAGAAGATTAATATCACTATTACTACTCTTAGTAATCTTATATTAATATTAGAACTTAGTTTTATTCTCAACTTCTCAAGTTGTTTTTTGTGAGAATCTTTTAGAGAGATGTATGAAAAATATGATCAAAATCAAGTAGTGAATAAAGAGGAGAAAATCTCCTCTAATGGACACCACCAACCGGCCATACATGCACATGGGGGAGGGTGAGCATTCTTTTGCATTTACAATGCACTAGGGTAGAGTCTAGACTTAAGGTGGTAATCATGTTGTTTTAATTATTAATTAGAACAACAAATCATGACCTAAAACCCTACCCTTATACCCTCCCAACCGGTTTTACAACATAAAATGGGTGTCCATTTTATTTTTGTCAGTTATCACATATGTGACATGTGACATGTAACATGTAATTAAGTTTATAAATGTACATTTAACTAATTTAAAGGCAATTTCATAACAAATAAATTAGACTTAACATTTTAAGTCACATTTTATAATTACATGTAAATAAAATGGGTCATCTCATATTTGGTTAATATAATCTACAAAAGTTTGTAATTATAATCGACCAATTTCACCTATCTCAAATGTTTCATAAACATAATGCATTCTTAGTAATGTGACAATTAAATTACGAAAATGAATCTTATTTAATCATATTACAATAAGATATAATTCTCACTTTAAACCTGTTCAAATTAAGGGATTAATTAATCTGTATCGCTATACAATTAATTAATGTACATGATTAGGGGATTGTCCTTTAGGTGTGACCTCAAGGGATCAACTGATCACCACCGTCATACGACAGTAACGTCAAACTCAATTGAGCCAATCGTTACCGATTTATGTTGACCAGTTGACTTTAATATTCATCATCCCTTTTGTATTCTTATTATTGAGATTTAATTATGTGATCGCTCTATTGTTGAGGACACTCACTCCAACA
>JAIUZE010070842.1:0-35339 GCA_022085475.1 Heliosperma pusillum | reverse complement strand
TGTTGACATTCTGGAACAATTCCAGGAACTATAAAAATAAAAAACATTTGCTCAAAAAATTTAAATTAATTTTATGAACAAATAGCTTTGTATTTAATGGTTTTATCAAATAAAAACATTAGATATAGTAAACAGTGAAACAAAATTATGAAATTTCACCAAGAGTATCAACATCAGAATGTAAAATGTACAAAAAAATTTTAAGACTACAATTGGACGTTTCAATTTTATGAACATTATAATCTCATTATTATCGACTTTTATCGTATAAAAGTCAATTAACATGCAATACATAAGTAAAAGTCACGAAATTTTACATACAATATGTAAAACATGCATGTGAGATCATATTAAAATTTCATGGCCAGAATCAACATGCAACTATTTTTAGTTAACTTTTAACTCATAAAATGCATGTTAACTCGGTTTAAACGCCAAAAATCAAAATAAATAGCAAATTAATCCCTAAAATCACGAAATTTGACCACAAACATTTTGAGGTCAGTATATATACATGCACCAAAAAATGTTTGTCAGAATCGTATTTTAACTCAAAATCTTTGATTTATTAGTTATCTTATAACTTTAATAAAAATGTCCAAAATGAACATGCATGCTACAAGCTAGTTCTGATACCACATGAAAGTCCATAGACCTTAATTAGACTCTTCTAATTAGTTGCTAAATTACTTGTTAATTTAGTATTTAATGATCTATGTAACATGCATGCAAATATAAAGACATTTATATAAAAGAAGAACTTTCCTCACATTGATATCGAAATAATATGGGCACAACAAGAACACCTTCTTGTTGTTCTTGAGCTAATAATATGGATGAACAAGAAATCTCCAAACTAGAAGACCTCCTTCAAGTTGCACTAAGATGAACCCAAATAATCTACCCTTATTATTAACTAGATAATAAGATAGATATTATACTACTAATATTATGGCTATATTACTACACTAGTAATACTTAGTAAATATTAGTATTTGAGAGTTTTTAGAGAGAAGATGAGTTTTGAGAGAAGTAAGGAAAACAAGCATGAATGAACAAATGAAATGAACAACCATATTGCCCTTATAAAGGCAATATGGCCGGTCCATATGAGCATCACAAGGCTCTCATTTTGCTTATTTTAATCACATGCATTAGGGTGGAGTGTTGTAGTATAAGTGATGATTTATTCTACTTGTTTATGTCACTTTCAATTAGTAACTAAAGAGTGTAAACACGAACAACATCATCAATGTAACTAGGCAACATAACCGGCATATGGCCTAGTTTGATCCATTGTGATTTTGATATTTGTCTCACAAATACTTATTGATCATATTGTTAATTATCTTGTATAATAGTGTTCATTTGGAGTCATAGAAAATTATATGACTCATTAAATAAATAAGTGTACTTAACATTTTTAAGTACTTTTCACCATTATGTCATATTATAATGGGTCACACAATGCAATATTAATTTATTTTACAACTCCTTTAATAGAATTAACTAATTACCCTCTATCCTTACAAAACCTCAACTAATTTAGATTAACGATTAATTAACTAAGTTAAATCTTATTTAATCGTATTAAAAAAGAATAAATTTATTAGCCTTATCGCATATTAAAAATAGCGTAATCGAATTGAGTTCTTACTCAAATTTCTAACAATAACTCTCGTACTATCGAATATATGTAATGTACTAATTTACTGTATCGTATACAAATAATTAGTTACTATTTGGATTTCATCCTTTAGGTGTGACCGAAAGGGATCAGTTGATCACCGCCGTCATACGACAATAACGTCAAACTCTAGTTAGCCAACCGTTATTGATTTATGTTAATCAACTGACTAATCATATATATTGTCAATAGATATCCCAATAATATTCCTTAATAAGATTTATCATGTGACGCACTATTGTGGAGGACACCTACTCCAACAATATCGAGATCGATATTCTCCTAATCGTTGCACCCAAGATGCTCTGAGATATGCCTTTTCTAGTGCTAGAAAGAATACAAAAATTACTGATGATTTTTGTGTCAAGTTATGAATGATGAATCATGTAGAGAAGAAGAGTTTATATAAGACTCCTTTTTTTCTCTATTGTAGCCGTGTAAGTAGTAGTAGGGTAGAGGGAGGAGTCTTCCCTCTTCTTCTTCTACTTATATTAGGAAGTGGAGTCCATATAGGAGTCTTCCTTTTTTTTTTTATTTAATGTATAATATGTGTATGTATTATTATAATATATACGTCAATTATAAACATCGTATATTTATAATTTTCTAATTAAATATAACAGTTTATATTTAATTACGAATTAACATTTAATTCGTTTAAGCTTACATTATTTAATCGTATTAAATAATTACATTATATACATTAATTAGATATAACAGTTTATATTCAATAACGAATTAACATTTAATTCGTCTCAGCTAGTATTATTTAATCGTATTAAATAATCGTATCATCATTACATTGACTAACCTTTTAGTCATATATATCGACTAACCTTTTAGTCATATAAGGCATCAATATGATCATATTGTTCATATAATCATATCTCTCAAACACATCCTTTAGGTGTGACTTTTAGTGACCAGTTGATCACCGCCATTAAAATGACAATAACGTCAAACTTCTAGCAAGCCAACCGTTATCGATAAACGTTAATCAACTGATAAGAATACTAAGTATACCCTGTGAACCTGTAAGAGATTTATACATGTTATCACACTAACTGTGGAGGACACTAGCTCCAACAATCTCCCACTTGTCCTTACAAGTGTATGTGCGATAACCGATTCTCATATCCAAAATTTCTCCCACTCAATGTAAAACAATTTGCAAAGTCCGTATTCACAAAGGTCGTATTTTACAAGTGATCAATATCAAGAGTGGTTTTCCCGATTATAGAGTAACTTAACTGATAAACGAATCATTATTCGAGCATGGCCATGCATTTCAGTTACAACTCATCGAGTGGCCCTGAGAAATAACAAAACCTGATAAAGGTTGGATATTTTCTTCAACTCAAATCCTGCAGATACAAGCACAGTATGAAATGACCCAGTAAAAATCTGCTTAGCCTCCTGTTATGGTCGACCATGAGAAAAAAACTAAAGTCACCCAAAAACTGCCTTAATCTCAAGAGACAGTCGATAGTCAAAAGAATCAACTCTAGGAACACTATGGACGTCCAATCCACGACCTGGCACTGAATGTTTTTACACATTTAGGACTCCATAACGTTGTCACGATGTCCTACGAGGTATCTTTATAACTCGTATCTGTGATCGATCAGTCAACCGTTTGACTTATGGCTCGTTGAACCCACCATCAATCAACTTCACAAAATAATTGCCAGAGTTATCAGCTCATTTGGGCGATTATGGACCAAAACAAATATAATGTAATTCAGTTCACTTTGTGGCGTTCAATGTTGTCGTACAATCCACATGAAAAACAAAATATGATACAATACGATGATGTTATAAATAGTATATGAAAAAGAGACATTTATCTAATCCATATAAACAGCTACTACAACTCAGGAACACGTTTAATTCCCATGGAAATAATGTGCCCTTCATGCTTATCATATTTTAACGGTTTAGTGAGAGGATCCGCGATGTTGTCATCCGAAGCAATCTTGTCTATCACTATCTCCTTTTGCTCCACGTAATCTCGGATCATGTAAGCCTTCCGAAGTACATGTCTAGACTTGTTACTAGACTTAGGCTCCTTAACTTGGAAGATGGCACCTCTATTATCATAATAGATGGTGATTGGGTCATTCAAACTAGGAACTACGGTTAGTCCTTGTAAGAACTGACGCATCCATATAGCTTCCTTTGCAGCTTCCGGAGCGGCATAGTACTCGGACTCAGTTGTAGAATCTGCTATAACACTTTGTTTGGAACTTTTCCAACTGACCGCAGCGCCATTAAGAGTAAAGACGAATCGAGACTGAGATTTCGAGTAATGTCGATCTGTTTGGAAGCTAGTATCTGCGTAACCGATTGCGCATAGCTTAGTATCTCTTCCATAAGTCAATACCCATTCCTTAGTCCTTCGCAAGTACTTAAGGATATTTTTAACAGCTATCCAGTGTGTTTCACCTGGATTGCCTTGGTACCGACTCGTCATACTCAATGCATATGCCACGTCTGGACATGTGCATATCATGGCATACATGATCAATCCTATGGCTGATGCATAAGGAACACGACTCATGCGCTCAACCTCTTCCGATGTCTTGGGTGCCTTAGCTTTACTCTAAAGCATCCCAGAAATCATTGGAAGGTACCCCTTCTTGGAGTTGGTCATGCTGAACCTCTCAAGAATCTTATCTATTTAAGACTCCTGACTGAGTGACAACATCCGACGTGATCTATCTATATAGATACGGATCCCTAATATGCGTTGTGCCTCACCTAGATCTTTCATCTGGAAATGGTTCTTTAACCATACTTTTACTGAAGATATGAGAGGAATGTCATTCCCAATCAAGAGTATGTCATCCACATACAATAACAAGAAGACAATCTTACTCCCACTCGACTTGACATAAAAGCATGGTTCCTCGACCGATCGAGTGAAACCATTCTCTTTTATCACCTGGTCGAAACGATGATTCCAACTCCGAGAAGCTTGCTTAAGTCCATAAATGGAACGCTTAAGCCTGCACACTTTCTTAGGATTTTTAGGATCTATGAAACCTTCGGGTTGTACCATGTACAATTCCTCCTCCAAATAACTGTTTAAGAAGGTGGTTTTCACATCCATCTGCCAAATTTCATAGTTATGAAAAGCGGCAATCGCTAAGATTATCCGAATGGAACGCAGCATAACTACAGGTGCAAAAATTTCATCATAATGCAATCCTTGCACTTGAGTGAAACCTTTTGCCACTAGTCGTGCCTTATAGGTGTCTGGTTGTCCTTCTACAGAATGCTTTATCTTATAAAGCCATTTGCTTTGAAGAGGTCGTACCTTATCAGGCAAATCAACAAGATCCCATACGTCATTCTCATACATGGAGTCCATCTCGGATTGCATGGCTTCAAGCCATAGCTTAGAGTCGGAACAGGTCATGGCACTTTTATAGGTAGCGGGTTCGTTACTCTCTAGGAGCAAAATGCCATCTCTATCATTCTCCTCGACCATACAATGTATCTGTCTGGAGGATTGGAGACTCTACCTGACCTCCTAGGTTCCTGAGGAATATTAACCGTAGCATAAGTTGAAGGAACATCTTCCTCCACCGGTTGCTCGGTTGTTGGTTCTTGAATCTCTGACAGATTGAAGGTTCTATTACTTTACTTATTCTCGAGAAACTCTTTATCTAAGAACTTCGCACTATCCGCAACAAAAACTCGATGTTTGTTAGGCGAATAGAAGTAATGACCAAACATTCCTTTTGGATAACCAATAAAGTATGTCTTGACCGATCGCGGGCCGAGCTTATCCTCGTGTCTCCACTTGACATAAGCCTCGCAGCCCCAAACCCGAATAAAGGACTAGTTAGGGACCGTTCTCTTCCATATCTCATATGGAGTCTTGTCTACAGCTTTAGACGGACTTCGGTTAAGTATAAGAGCAGCTGGCAAAAGAGCAAAACCCCATAGTGAATCAGGTGCTACCGTGTGATCATCATGGATCGAACCATATCAAGTAATGTTCGATTTCTCCGTTCGGACACACCATTTAATTGAGGTGTTCCAGGTGGAGTTAACTGTAATACTATGCCACAGTCTTTAAGGTATTGATCAAACGCATTTGAAAGATATTCGCCACCACGATCTGATCGAAGTGCTTTAACCTTTCTTCCCAGTTGGTTCTCAACCTTATTCTGGAATTCCTTGAACTTTTCAAAGGACTCACTTTTATGCTTCATTAAGTAGACATATCCGTATCTACTCAAATCATCCGTGAAAGTGATAAAATATCTATAGCCGTCTCTTGCGTTAATTGACATAGGTCCACCACTACTACAAATACAGGCAATAACAACGCCCCATCAACAACGCATACTCACGAAAATAAAGAAAAACCGTTGTGGAATGGATAATTATTTTTCCGCGGAATTTTATTAAACCTAATAACAACGGTGTTAGTTTTTCGAACGTTGTTATTAGTTTTAACAACGGCGTGAACTAAAATAACCGTTGTAAATAAATTTACTAATAACAACAGTTTATTCTATATCCGTTGTTATTAATTTAGCGCGAAATAATGAAAAGTAATAACAACGGGTATGAAAAACCCGTTGTTATAATGTGTTATTAATTTGGCGCATTATTTGGCTTAAATTAATAACAACGGATATGATTTTGTTGTACGTTGTTGTTAGTTGTAACAACGGATATAACTTTGTTAACCGTTGTAAATAAGGAACCTAATAACAACGGTGACTATGAATAATAACCGTTGTCAATACTTTTAATAAAGATGAAAAAAACACACAACACTAATAATACTGTACTGCAACACAAAAACACAAACACAAAGCGATTATACTGCATCACAAAACCACAAACACTAATAATTATTGATTTCCTGATCGTCTCTTTGTCATCATCTCCGTCTGCTATTTCTTATTAATCAGGTATTCTAATAATTTTTCTTTATTGATTTCCTGAATTTCGTTTATTTGTGAATTAGTTGCCTTATACATTGCATTTTCTGAATTAGTTGGCTTATTATTGAATTAGTTTTAATTAGTTGGATTTTCTGAATTACTTGGCTTACTATATATACTACGAATGTAGATAAATGACTCGAACTTGGATGAATGCTGCGAATATGAGTGACCCAAACTATAAGGATGGTTTAGCTGAATTTTATGAAGTCGTTGCGAACAATTTGAATGGTTCTTCTAGTATTCCATGCCCTTGTGAAAGATGTGGTAATATTAGGTATATGGCTATTCCGGACGTTAAAATTCACCTAGAAAAGTATAGTTTTAGTTGATCCTATACCCGTTGGATTTTTCATGGGGAATCATTAGAGGAAGATAATAATTTTGAAGAAGATGATCTTGAGGTATACGAAAGGATAACTGATGATCCCGAGTTTGCCGAGTATGTTGAGTTGGAAGCAGACGAGTTGAATGTTGGGTCTACAGATAATGAAGAAAAAGATGATGAATCAAATGCTTTTGAAGATGAAAACATTAATTTGGATGACCTTGACAACATGTATGAGAAGTTGTGTGAGTCTGAAGCGCCTCTATACCCTGGTTGTAAGTACACAAAGATGTCGGCTGTGGTGAAGTTGTATAATATCAAGGGGGCAAATGGGGTTAGTGACACGTGTTTCACTAGTTTATTAGCCTTGATAAACGACATGCTTCCAGATGGTAATGTTCTTCCCGTTAAGACATATGAGGCTAAAAAACTAATTAGAGGGGTGGGTATGAAATATGAGAAAATACATGCATGTCCAAATGACTGCGTATTGTATCGAAAATTATATCAAAACTTAACCAATTGTCCGGTTTGTTTTGTGTGGCGTTATAAAGATAAGGAAGGGATCCCGGCTAAGGTGTTATGGTATTTTCCAGTGATACCAAGATTCATAAGGATGTTAGCGAATAACAATGATTCAAAAATGTTAACTTGGCATGAAACTGGAAGAATAAATGATGGGAAGCTAAGACACTCGGCAGATGGTATGCAATGGAAATCGTTCGACGCTAAGTATCCTGAGTTCGGCATTGAACCTAGAAACTTACGTCTAGCGCTGTCCACAAATGGAATGAACCCACATGGAAACATGAGTACCCAACATAGTACTTGGCCAGTAGTGTTGGCAATATATAACTTACCTCCATATGTGTGCATGAAAAGAAAGTACTTGATGTTGTCGTTGTTAATTTCCGGCCCTAAACAACCTGGAAATAAGATAGATGTCTATTTGGAACCTCTTTTAGATGATTTGCGAATTTTGTGGGATTGTGGGATAGAAGTATTTGATGCATATAGGAATGAAACTTTCAATTTGAGAGCGATGTTATTGTGTACAATAACCGACTATCCGGCTTATGGCGACCTTTCTGGGCATACGGTGCATGGGAAAGAGGCATGTCCATTGTGTGGGGAGGATATCGAGTCTGAATACTTGAAGTGTTCTCATAAGTATGTGTATTTGGGAAAGAGGAGGGGCTTGGATCCTGACCATTGTTATCGCAAGCAGCAGAAAGCATTTAATGGACGTCAAGAACATCGTCAACCTCCTAGAATTTTGAGTGGGCATGAAGTTTATCAGAAAGTAAAGCCTATTGAGATAAAATATGGGAAGAAGAACGGCTCTAAATTGTCTACTCGTGGGTATAAGAAAAGATCCATATTTTTTGATAAACTTCCATATTTGCCTGACCTGGAGGTCAGGCATTGCCTCGATTTCATGCACATTGAGAAAAATGTCTGTGATAATATTATCAATACCCTCCTGAATGTTCCCGGTAAAACAAAGGATAACGCCGCAGCTAGGGAAGATATGCAAATGATGGGTATTAGGCTAGAGTTGGCACCACAGAAGAGAGGTAATGGTACATTTTTACCGCCCGCAGCTTATACCCTTTCACGGAATGAGAAAAAAGAGTTTTGTGCATGCTTGAATGGAATTAAAGTGCCACATGGTTATTCGTCCAACATCAAAAGCCTTGTGTCTATGCAAGATCTAAAACTCACCGGGTTAAAGTCACATGATTGCCACACTTTGATGCAACAATTACTATCCGTGGCTATTCGCTCCATTTTACCTGAAAAGGTACGATATGCTATTACCAGATTCTGTCTCTTCTTCCAGTCCATATGCTATAAAGTCATCGATCCCGATGATGCGGATTCATTGCAGGACCTCGTTGTCACCTCTCTTTGTCATTTTGAAATGTATTTTCCACCCTCTTTCGTCACTATCATGATTCACCTGACCACTCACTTGGTTAGGGAGATTTTGTACCTTGGGCCCGTGTACTTGAGATACCAGTATCCTTTCGAAAGATTGATGAAAGTCTACAAGGACTATACATCTAATCGGTATCGTCCAGAAGGTTGTATTGCTGAACGCGCTATATTAGACGAAGCTCTTGCATATTGTTACACTCATCTCTCCCCTGAGGAGTTAATTGGCGTTCCAAAGAATCGTCATAGTGACTGGATGACCGTAAAAGGTATTAGGGGCCGGGTTGAAAAAATTGTGGCACGTGACATGTTACATTTAGCACATACGTATGTGCTAAACAACGAAGATGAGGTGCAACCTTATATTCAACAACACAAAGACGAGCTCAAATACGATCACCCAAACAAGAGCGAGATGTGGATTGCAAACGAGCATAAGAAGACATTTGGAGAGTGGTTTAGGAATGTTGTCTTGGAGTATAAGAATTTGTATGGTGAGGACATCTCTCCTAGGTTACTACGTCTTGGGTTAGGTCCAAATGCCAGGGCCACTTTTTTCAGCGGTTTTGCTATTAATGGTTATACTTTTTACACCCGCGAGCAAGATGAGTTGAGCACAATGCAAAATAGTGGTGTGAGTTCTGAATTTTAGGCAATGCACTTTGCTACTTCAAAAGATAAAAACCCTATTTGGGGAAAATGCCTTTATTATGGTGTTATTCAAGAAATATTGGTATTAGATTACATTGATTTCACAATACCTCTGTTTCGATGTAACTGGGTTGATAACAACAACAATTGTGTTCGACAGGATAAAATGGGATTTACGTTGGTCAATTTGGATAAGGTTGGCAATAATAAGGATGATCCTTTCATAATGGCATCCCAAGCTAAACAAGTGTTCTATATCACCGATCCTATGGATAAGAAGTGGTCTGTTGTACTATCTATAAGGAGTAGACGGGGGGCACCCGATAATGGTGGGGATAATGATCAGGATGTCGTGTTTGAGGGAATGGATCACTCTTCCACTGTATCTTATTTCGACAATGTTGACACTGATCATGATAACATTGAAAGCATCTATATGCGTGATGAGCATGGTGAAGGTATTTGGGTTAACGAAGAAACTATGTCGGGCAAGAAACGTCCCCGATCCTGAGGTGGTATTGTCTTTAGTTTTTGTTAGCTTTTGGTCATTGTTGAAGATTCCCAAATTATTTTGCTTTTGGTCATTCATTATACAGTCTCCATGTTTTGGTTTCTGCTGATATTGCAGTGTATAGTGCTTATGATATTGCTGTCTTTGTTGGTTTCTGCTGATTATTATTGCAGTGTATAGTACTTATGATATTGCTGTCTCTAATTATAATTTAAAAAAAAATAAAGGTAAGCAACAACAACGGTTGTTGTAAATATACCCATTGTGGTTAGTAATAACAACGGTTATTAACCATAAACCGTTGTCATAGTGTTTACTAATTACAACGGGTAGACTACTATAACGTAGTCATTACTCTATCACAACGGTTTGTTTATGATAACCGTTGTCAATATTTGTAGATAGGAAACACACACTAATAATACGACTGTACTGCAACACAAAAACTCTATCACAAAGCGATCATTTTTCTGTCATCATCTCCCTTATTATTTTTGAATTTGTGAATTTGTGAACTATTTCTTGAATTTGTCAATGTCATTTCCTGAATGTCGTTTATTATTTTCACCAATCAATGTCGTTTATTAGCAAATTTGTTAATGTCATTTCCTGAATGTCATTTCCTGAATGTCATTCAATTCTAATTTTGCTTTATCGATTGAATAGCTTTGAATTAAATTAGTTTAATTACTTCTAAACTTAAGTCAAAAAACAAATTAACGTATCAACATTAATATTATTAAATAATAAGTTCAAACGGCGCCACACACAAATGGCGCCAAAACAACAACAAACAACTACAACCAAACAACAACAACAACTACAACCAAACAACAACAACAACAAACTAAATTGAGTCCGGGTAAATCTCCCGGATAGCTGCCACCGCTAGAGCATATGCATCAATCGGGTCAGCCTCGGCCAGAGCCAACCCTTCCCACTGCTCTACCTGGGTCACTTCAACGAGGTCGACCCCATTTGGCCAACGGTGACGGTCATGTTCGGAAGCCACCCATAGATATGGCCCAGGCTGGTGGTCCGTGCTCTCAATAAAATATTTTCGCCCATGCCCGGCCTTGTCAAACATTCTTGCCAGTTTGAATGCGGAGGCACGATGAGCATCCGACATCCCAAACTCGAAAACGAGTTCCCCTGTAAAGTGCCTGCGATGATAATTTGGCCACATCTTCCTGATTAAATAGCCATTTCGAATAAGCGTATCACGGAGTTTTTTGTAACTTTTACACACAACGCAGCCACCCTCAATATGACAAGGCATTTCTTTCATGATGCAAGCATATGGTTTAGTAAAAGTTCCAGACATTTTGTATGGTTGATGTTAGTATTGAGGCTGGGAAATTTTGTATGGTTTAGCAAATATGTTATTGATTAGAGTTGGGACTTTTGTATGTGGTTGATAACCTGCTTGTATTGAGGCTGTATTTATAGAGAGTTATTTATTGGAGTTATTTATTCACATGCATGCATTGGT
Source organism: Heliosperma pusillum (assembly GCA_022085475.1). NCBI lineage: Eukaryota > Viridiplantae > Streptophyta > Magnoliopsida > Caryophyllales > Caryophyllaceae > Heliosperma > Heliosperma pusillum. The sequence goes on along the minus strand of JAIUZE010070842.1, from coordinate 23,765 downwards.
TCACATGAAGGCATTGATTCACATGCATGCATTGGTTCCCAAAACGACTATACATTCACATGCATGCAGTACGTTATTGATTCAGTAAATGTGTGAATATGCAGTCAATGCATTTACTGCAATGTGCAGTCAATGCATTTACTGCAATCTGCAGTAACCCTATCACAACGGTTGTGGTAACGAAAACCGTTGTGGTTAGTAATAACAACGGGTTTTTGTACCAATAACCGTTGTTATTGAGTAATAACAACGGGTTTTTGTACCAATAACCGTTGTTATTGATCAATATTATTATTTTTAATTAAAAGATATTGCAGTCCAAACCCGTGAATAAACAACAGCAGAACCAGCATTGATTAAAGCATCCATTGAACATCATCAATGGCAGCATAACCCCTCTATAAATACAGCCTCAAAACCCCTCCTTTAAATATTACATAACTACCCTAAAATTAATATCATCAATGGCAGCAGTTAACCTTCCCAACGATTAGACGACCCTTACAAAATTGATTGCAGATGAGGAGGAGGCTCTTGCCGTAGTTCCCGCTGATCATCACCCATTGATTAAAGGATCCATTGAACATCGAAGGGATTATTGCATTGAGAGGCGTGAAGCAGTCCAACTTGTCAACCAAGCGTCGTCATCATCATCGTCCCCTGGCTACCCACGTCGGCCTTATACTCGGAGGTTGGATGCCGCAAGAGATATGTTGAGCTGTACCCGTCCTACCTTATCTCCACATGCAAGACGTGTACTTGCAGGCATTGACTCTGTTATTGCAAAATACGAGGTTAATGATCCGGAAGTCATCAGTATCATCAATATTGTTCCGGATTGTTGGTGGCAGTGTGAGAAAAGCTTTTTACTCTTAACCGGAATTGTTCCGGATTATTTAACATCTTTATTTATTTGATGTCGGATGAATGTAATATACTTTATTATAAAATCTAGGTTAATCCTAATGAAATCAATGAGAAAGAATGTTGTTTAAAGTGTTTGAGTTGATGTTCAATATTTTGATGTATATATAGAAGTATATAAAAAAGGGTTTAGGGTTTAGGGTTTAGGGTTTAGGGTTTAGGGTTTAGGGTTTAGGGTTTAGGGTTTAGGGTTTAGGGCCCGTGTACTTGAGATACCAGTATCCTTTCGAAAGATTGATGAAAGTCTACAAGGACTATACATCTAATCGGTATCGTCCAGAAGGTTGTATTGCTGAACGTGCTATATTAGACGAAGCTCTTGCATATTGTTACACTCATCTCTCCCCTGAGGAGTTAATTGGCGTTCCAAAGAATCGTCATAGTGACTGGATGACCGGAAAAGGTATTAGGGGCCGGGTTGAAAAATTGTGGCACGTGACATGTTACATTTAGCACATACGTATGTGCTAAACAACGAAGATGAGGTGCAACCTTATATTCAACAACACAAAGATGAGCTCAAATACAATCACCCAAACAAGAGCGAGATGTGGATTGCAAACGGGCATAAGAAGACATTTGGAGAGTGGTTTAGGAATGTTGTCTTGGAGTATAAGAATTTGTATGGTGATGACATCTCTTCTAGGTTACTACGTCTTGGGTTAGGTCCAAATGCCAGGGCCACTTTTTTCAGCGGTTTTGCTATTAATGGTTATTCTTTTTACACCCGCGAGCAAGATGAGTTGAGCACAATGCAAAATAGTGGTGTGAGTTCTGAATTTGAGGCACTGCACTTTGCTACTTCAAAAGATAAAAACCCTATTTGGGGAAAATGCCTTTATTATGGTGTTATTCAAGAAATATTGGTATTAGATTACATTGATTTCACAATACCTCTGTTTCGATGTAACTTGGTTGATAACAACAACAATTGTGTTCGAAAGGATAAAATGGGATTTACGTTGGTCAATTTGGATAAGGTTGGCAATAATAAGGATGATCCTTTCATAATGGCATCCCAAGCTAAACAGGTGTTCTATGTCACCGATCCTATGGATAAAAAGTGGTCTGTTGTACTATCTATAAGGAGTAGACGGGGTGCACCCGATAATGGTGGGGCTAATGATCAGGATGTCGTGTTTGAGGGAATGGATCACTCTTCCACTGTATCTTATTTCGACAATGTTGACACTGATCATGATAACATTGAAAGCATCTATATGCGTGATGATCATGGTGAAGGTATTTGGGTTAACTAAGAAACTATGTCGGGCAAGAAACGTCCCCGATCCTGAGGTGGTATTGTCTTTAGTTTTTGTTAGCTTTGGTCATTGTTGAAGATTCCCAAATTATTTAGCTTGTGGTCATTCATTATACAGTCTCCATGTTTTGGTTTCTGCTGATATTGCAGTGTATAGTGCTTATGATATTGCTGTCTTTGTTGGTTTCTGCTGATTATTATTGAAGTGTATAGTACTTATGATATTGCTGTCTCTAATTATAATTAAAAAAAAAAAAAATGTAAGCAACAACAACGGTTTTTGTAAATATACCCGTTGTGGTTAGTAATAACAACGGTTATTAACCATAAACCGTTGTCATAGTGATTACTAATTACAACGGGTAGACTACTATAACCGTAGTCATTACTCTATCACAACGGTTTGATTATGATAACCGTTGTCAATATATGTAGATAGGAAACACACAGTAATAATACGACTGTACTGCAACACAAAAACTCTATCACAAAGCGATCATTTTTGTGTCATCATCTCCCTTATTATTTTTGAATTTGTGAATTTGTGAACTATTTCTTGAATTTGTGAATGTCATTTCCTGAATGTCGTTTATTATTTTCACCAATCAATGTTGTTTATTAGCAAATTTGTTAATGTCATTTCCTGAATGTCATTCAATTCTAATTTTGCTTTATCGATTGAATAGCTTTGAATTGAATTAGTTTAATTACTTCTAAACTTAAGTCAAAAAACAAATTAACGTATCAACATTAATATTATTAAATAATAAGTTCAAACGGCGCCACACACAAATGGCGCCAAAACAACAACAAACAACTACAACCAAACAACAACAACAACTACAACCAAACAACAACAACAACAAACTAAATTGAGTCCGGGTAAATCTCCCGGATAGCTGCCACCGCTAGAGCATATGCATCAATCGGGTCAGCCTCGGCCAGAGCCAACCCTTCCCACTGCTCTACCTGGGTCACTTCAACGAGGTCGACCCTATTTGGCCAACGGTGACGGTCATGTTTGGAAGCCACCCATAGATATGGCCCAGGCTGTTGGTCCGTGCTCTCAATAAAATCTTTTCGCCCATGCCCGGCCTTGTCAAACATTCTTGCCAGTTTGAATGCGGAGGCACGATGAGCATCCGACATCCCAAACTCGAAAACGAGTTCCCCTGTAAAGTGCCTGCGATGATAATTTGGCCACATCTTCCTGATTAAGTAGCCATTTCGAATAAGCGTATCACGGAGTTTTTTGTAACTTTTACACACAACGTAGCCACCCTCAATATGACAAGGCATTTCTTTCATGATGCAATCATATGGTTTAGTAAAAGTTCCAGACATTTTGTATGGTTGATGTTAGTATTGAGGCTGGGAAATTTTGTATGGTTTAGCAAATATGTTATTGATTAGAGTTGGGAATTTTGTATGTGGTTGATAACCTGCTTGTATTGAGGCTGTATTTATAGAGAGTTATGTATTGGAGTTATTTATTCACATGCATGCATTGGTTCACATGAAGGCATTGATTCACATGCATGCATTGGTTCCCAAAACGACTATACATTCACATGCATGCAGTACGTTATTGATTGAGTAAATGTGTGAATATGCAGTCAATGCATTTACTGCAATGTGTAGTCAATGCATTTACTGCAATGTGCAGTAACCCTATCACAACGGTTGTGGTAACGAAAACCGTTGTGGTTAGTAATAACAACGGGTTTTTGTACCAATAACCGTTGTTATTGCGTAATAACAACGGGTTTTTGTACCAATAACCGTTGTTATTGCGTAATAACAACGGGTTTTTGTACCAATAACCGTTGTTATTGATCAATATTATTATTTTTAATTAAAAGATATTGCAGTCCAAACCCGTGAATAAACAACAGCAGAACCAGCATTGATTAAAGCATCCATTGAACATCATCAATGGCAGCATAACCCCTCTATAAATACAGCCTCAAAACCACTCCTTTAAATATTACATAACTACCCTAAAATTAATATCATCAATGGCAGCAGTTAACCTTCCCAACGATGAGACGACCCTTACAAAATTGATTGCAGATGAGGAGGAGGCTCTTGCCGTAGTTCCCGCTGATCATCACCCATTGATTACAGGATCCATTGAACATCGAAGGGATTATTGGATTAAGAGGCGTGAAGCAGTCCGACTTGTCAACCAAGCGTCGTCATCATCATCGTCCTCTGTCTACCCACGTCTGCCTTATACTCGGAGGTTGGATGCCGCAAGAGATATGTTGAGCTGTACCCGTCCTACCTTATCTCCACATGCAAGACGTGTACTTGCAGGCATTGAATCTGTTAGTGCAAAATACGAGGTTAATGATCCGGAAGTCATCAGTATCATCAATATTGTTCCGGATTGTTGGTGGCAGTGTGAGAAAAGCTTTTTACACTTAACCGGAATTGTTCCGGATTATTTAACATCTTTATTTATTTGATGTCGGATGAATGTAATGTACTTTATTATAAAATCTAGGTTATTCCTAATTAAATCAATGAGAAAGAATGTTGTTTAAAGTGTTTGAATTGATGTTCAATATTTTGATGTATTATTAATTAGAAGTATATAATAAAGGGTTTAGGGTTTAGGGTTTAGGGTTTAGGGTTTAGGGTTTAGGGTTTAGGGTTTAGGGTTTAGGGTTATTTTGAAGTAACACACGTATACTAATAATGATACTTAATAATTAAAAGTGATCCGACCCAAAAATGATACTTAATAATCATCACGCGGATAATAAATAATGATTTCTATCGAATTAAATAAAATAACCCGATACTAGCGAGCTAATTAATTTTGGGTCGGACAGTTTCAGGTTTGTGATGCAAAAACGGTCCGACGAATCTAACTACCTGATCGGAATAATATGGCCTATTATTATTAATAATAACCATTTATTTGTTTATATAAAACGTATGTACATACATACATACACAACAATATAATATATATACATATATATATTATATATAATAACCATTTATTTGTTTATATTATTGCAAATTGTAGTACGAGCGTCGTTAATTAGAGATCCGGAAGTCATCATCAGTTAATTATTATATATATATATATATCATCATCAATATTATATTAATTATCATCAATATTATTGCAATAAGTAGTACATATATATATACGAGGTAATTAATAATGACACGTGCCCCCGACCCGGCCCAAAAGCGATCGACCCGAATTGAAGTACGTAGCTACGCTTGCTCTGATCTAGAAAGTGGATGGCCCGATCCGTAACTGCTGGCCTGGCCACCCGATCGATTAGTTTCAGGTTAACTAGTGATGCATGATAATTATAATAACCAGTTCCTTAATTAAAAAGAAAATGACCCGATTCGATGTAATTGAACCAAAAACTAAAAATAATTAATAACTAACCCGATCGATAAAGTTATTAATTACAAACCCGCCGAATCTAACCCGATTGGAATTGATTCCCAGGCCAAACCCGATCCGAGCTAAGAATTAAACGTAACTTACGCCTATAAAATAAAATTTAGAGCAAAGTAAAATAAATTAAATTAAATTTAGAGCAAAGTTAAATAAATTAATTTAGAGCAAAGTTAATGAGTTTATTTCGTGCCTCAAATTTTAATACCGCGCGCGCGTATCTGAAAAATTAAAAAAATATACATAATCTATAAAAACGGTGTTTTAGAATTTCACCGTTGTTATTACTTTCAACAACGGGTTATAATAAATAAACCGTTGTCTTAGTGTTATTACTTTCTACAACGGGTGTGATTTAACCGTTGTCATTACTCTATAACAACGGTGGTTTGTAGGATAACCGTTGTCAATAGTTTCTCTTAATAAAAAATAATTTACAATCCTATAAGTAAATTTTACACACGTACATTATCATCATCATCCTCCTCGTTTACAATCATCCTCGTTTACAACACAAATCTTTTTGTTTAGTATCATCATCATCCTCCTCGTACTCGTGATCATCATCCTGTTCTCTTTATCATTACCATGTTCTCATTTTCTTTATCAGGTAATTTTTGTGTTTCGTCTTTAGGGTTTTAAGATTGAAGTTCATCTTTTTGTTTTCATTTTCTATTTATCGTTCTCTTTATCATCTAGTTGCATTCCTTTCTAAGTTTTTAGAGTTTTAGAATCTCTGCATGACTCTTTATTTGTTCAGTTACTATTTCATTCATTTTATGGTCTTAGGGTTTTAGAATCGCTGTATGCATGACTCTGTTCCGTTACTATTTCATTTCTTTTGAAGGTCTTAGTGTCTTAGGATTATCATGGGTGAAAAACGGAAAAGAGTAGAAAACAATGATAAGGGGGATAAGCCTGGTGAGAGGGGTGCTTCGAAGTGCTCTGCAGCCCTTGCAGCTATAACGGCAAAAACGCCGATGGAAATAAAATGGAGTGTGAAAGGTGTTCCTACTGGTCCAAATGCTAGCCATTTAGCCACTTGGATTGGAGTTACAACCAAACAGTTTGTGCCTATAGATTTAGATGATTTCAGGAATATAAATCCTTCATTGCAGACTTACTCTTGAAACGTATAAAGGTATGATAATATCTTTAGCTAAACACCATTTTATTTTGCATAAGTTACTATTACATAAGGCAGGAAGCCGTATAAAGGTTCGTGTAAAGGTATGATATTAGACAGCCGCTTATTAGTATATATGATGATGATGCAGGAAGCTTTCGATATTCCAGACTACCATGATAAGTATCTATTACGTAAGGCAGCGGCAGTCTTAAGGCAGTGGAGGTGTGACCTTGCCAAATTACACTTGTATGTGGACAAGGAGACGGGGCAGATGCATAAGAGCCCACCGACAAAGTACCCCAACATCACTCAGCAACAATGGGATAATTATAAGGCGAAACGAGCTACTGAAAAGTTTCAGGTTAAGTATCCATGTCATATGTTTACATTTTTGTAAAACTCTACTTAAGGGTACATTTTTCTAAAAGTTTCAGGTTACATTTTTCTAAAACTCTACTTGTATCTATAATTTTCTAATTGTCTCATCTACGTGCGATTTTATATGATTTGAAGAGCGTTAGCGCCAGAAATCGTGCTAACATCTCACAGAAGCGGGGGGTATATTATGGTTCTCGAGGCGGTTACAGATTGATAGAAGAAAATCTCGTAAGGAGCATCTATATATTAGATTTTTTTAATCATACTTGGACTTGATATACATGTATACATATATTATTTTTGAGTTAACGTGTAGGTGTCAAAAGGTGTGACCGACTTGAATCGGCACGTAACTTATAAAGCAGGGCACACGCCTAAAGGATCCCGAACATGTAACGAATATGATCAGGAAGTCTTGGCCAACATAGTAAGTATTATTTTTATTAAGACGGGTTTTTAATAACTTTATTGTTCAATTCTTGTATGTCTAACTATCTATTTATTTTAGTCACAAAAATTAAATTAAGTTTATTTAATATATTATAGGAGAATGTTCTGAAGGAGGTTGCGGAAGGGAAATTCACTCCGAGTGGTCGTGACGACGTTCTTGCTAGAGCGATCGGCCGGCCCGAGCATCCAGGTCGATTAAGGGGCGTCCCATTACATGTCGGAGTCACGAAATATTATGGGACAACTAGCTCGAACAAGAAGAAGAAAAATAAGGGGAAGGCTGACATGGTACGTATACCATTTGTTATTGTCATTTAAAATCCACATGTTATTGTTTTAACAAATTGCTGATTCTACATTTTGGGCGTGCAGGTTCAGTTATTGGCCTCCGTGATACTGAAGATGAGTTCTGGAGGCAAGCCTTCCGAAGAAGAATTGAAGATGATGGAGGATGTCATTAAAAAGGGCGAGGTAGTGCAACAGATTTGCCAAGAGGCAGACACTACTACCTTGCAAATACATGAGGAGACGGCTGAGAAGATGGTTGAGGTACCTACTGCTGCCGAGGTTTTAATACCTCAAGCCGGTAAGGTAAATATGACTTCTTCTTTTTTTTCTGCATTTGTTCTTTCTAGCAGCCATGCCTTTGATTGGTTTGTTTTATTAGGTAAATGAGGCGGAAAAGGGGACGCAACTTGAGGAGACGGGTGAGGTACCTAATGCTGCTGAGGTTTTGATACCTCAAGCCGATAAGGTAAATACGACTTAACCATTTTGAACCTCTGCATTTGTTCTTTCCCGCAGCCATTGCATGCCTTTGATTGGTTAATTAATTTTATAAGGTAAATAACTCTGAAAAGGGGACGCAACTTGAGGAGCCGGCTGAGAAGACGGGTGACAATAAGGAGGTATGTAGAATATAAGAAGTTAGTATATGCTGTCAGTGCTAAATCTGGTCTGGCCATGTTCAAGTATAATAGCCTACCCACCAACAATAAATACTTGTAACTAACTTTACATTATATACTCAATATAGATCATTTATGATATCTATTATATTTTGGTATTTAGTAAATAATGTGTATTCTTCAGGCCACAAAACAGCGGAGGCTTGTTCGTCTCGCCGACCCTTCATTAAAAGAGAAGGTGATTGTTGCTCGGGCTTTCGTATGCCCAAAGCCCAAGGACTCAGCGGAAACCATCTTGGTTCATGGCGTACCACTCTTGCCGAAGCATGCAAAAGTGGGGATAGGGGGAGTCGTGAAGGGCTATGAAACCTGTAAACTGCCCGTCACAGTCCGCGACGACATAGTAATACTGGCAGATGCGGTTAAAGGTTTTGTCCAATGGCCTCAAAGCCACATTTTCTTGGCTCGTGATTGTAAAATTCAACAGAATGTAGACTGGGTTAGAAAAATACATCTAATTTAACCCGCCTTTTGTCTTTGTTCATCACCTTCATAAATAGTGAAATTTATACTATGTTTTATTTTTGTTTTGTAGGTAACAAAAAACATGGATAAGTCTAACTCGATAGACAATAATCTTTCTACTACCTCGTCAATACAACAACTTGATGAGGTATTTAATCAACTCTCTTTATATTTTAAGTTCTACTATCGCCTCATCATTGAAAGAGCAACTTAATTTAGTTAGCCACATGTAGGTTGTGAAAGGTAGCACACCGCATCATTTCCCCAAGCTGAAAGAGGTCAGGAGTCTATCCGGTACTAAATATCATGGGAACGTTTACATGGAAAAAGTACGAACGGTGGCGATGCTGGAGCTTTATAAGGAGGCTGAGAGACGCATAGCAAGCGAGCAATTAATAGTTATTCCGCTCGAGAATGATATTGTAGGGGTAGAACGCCAAGCAATGCTGGATTGGGATACGCTAGCCGTTTGGGCTGGCCTTGACGAGATTGATGTCCAACACCTATATGTTTGGATGAAGTAAGTTTCTTAATAAATTAAATCATGCAGTATTCTAATATTCTGACTAAGTAAGATATAGTGTTTATAATATCGGAATTAAAACCGGCATGTAGGTACTTGAACTCGGTTGTGATCCCCGCCGAGACCAATATTAATCCACTTCCTCAATACGGATTCATGTGCCCAAATGTTTTATCTATGCATATCGAGATGTTTTCGTATGAAGAACGTGTAAATTATATTGCTGGGGAGTTGGCGAAAAACAATAAGCTCATTTTTGCCCCTTATAATGAAGCCGGGTAATATATAATTAATATTACGATTCCAAATACAATTGCAGTTTTATATGTTTGGTTATGATGCATGTTGTGCTTGTTAATAATGATGTGTCTCTCGATCTCTAGGAGACATTGGGTGCTAGCAGCGATCAATCCGACCACGAAGAAAGTATTTTGGTTGGACTCTTTGCATGGACAACCATCCGAGACCTTTAAGATGTTGATTATTAAGTAAGTTTATAATACGTACTGATGATGATTTGGCACATATAATATTAAGTTAGTAGTTTTTATTATTATTAAGTAAGTTTATGTGACTTTCGGCCTCTTTCCTTTTTTAAAGGGCCTTTGAGAAGAAAAGAGCAACCGGCAATCAACCGACAGAATATTCTGATGATGGCCCTACTTTTATTACGATAACAGGGGTACGTACGCGCAAATACTAGTGCATTAAACTAATTACGCATATATACATCTGTCTTTTTTAATTACGCATTAAACTAATTGGTAATTGCCTTCTCGTCTCTTCGTTTATTATGTAATAATAGGTCCCTAAACAGCCGGATAGCATCCAATGTGGATACTACGTTTGTCGTTTCATGTTGGAGATTATTAGGCGAAGATATATCAGCATTCCAGAAAAAGTTAGTAGTTTAATGTAGCTATTATTTACTTTTTTTCATTAGAGCTGATATCTTTTCTGCTATATATATATGATCGATGTTGCTAATTATGTATGATATGCCTATACTGTTGTTACCCTACTGATCGATGTCTTTTATTTGTTTTATCCGCAGTATTCAATCAACACGCCACATGTCCCTGAGTACACTAAGCACAATATAGACGAGGGAAGGGACTTGTTGGGCAAATACGTCCTTGAACAAACAAAGAATAAATGAAACTTAGATTATTTTGGAAGCAGATAGGGAACTTTAATTTGTAGAAGTCATTAATTAGAGCCAGTTGTAAGTATGAATTGCTCTAAAAGAGATCATTTTGGTTGTATATATCATTTTGCTGCTGCTGTACATGAATTGCCATGTACATGAATTGCCCTGTACATGAATTGCTCTGATTTATATATAGATATATCATTTTGCTGCTTCTGAAATTGGTTTATGATGCGTGCTGCTGCTATACTGCTGCTGATTTATGCAGGATTTTCACTGGTGGCAGGGGAACAAATTACAATTTTTCAAAAACAATAATAAAAATAATAACAACGGTTTTTCAAAATTCATTAAAAGCGTTGTAACATATTTCCCACCAAAACTTATCATACCTTTAACAACGGTGTATTCTAAAATACCTGTTGTTATTAAAACTTTCCACAACGGCTTCTTTATTATACTCCGTTGTAATTAACAATATTCACAACGGGTTTGAAAAATTAAAGCGTTGTTATAATCTTTCCCACCAAAACTAATCATACCTTTAACAACGGTTTAATTTAATAGAACCGTTCTCGTATCTTTCCCACCATAATTATTCACACGTTTTAACAACAGTTATCTAGTAATAACAACGACTTCTGACCGTTGTTAAAACTATTAACAACGGTATTTTCATTAAATCGGAACCGTTGTTAAAACCTTTAACAACGGAGGCTTTAACAACGTCCGCTTTTTAATATTACAACGGTTTTTAACCGTTGTCATTTCCTGTTTTTGTAGTAGTGCTAGTCGACCCGACATACAATTTAGTGTATGCTTGTGTGCCCGCTTCCAATCAAATCCTAAGGAATCACATTTCAAAGCCGTTAAACGAATTTTTAGGTACTTGGTTGGAACACAAAACCTATTTCTTTGGTATCCATCTCATTATGATCTTGATCTTATAGGTTTTTCCGATGCGGACTACGCGGGTTGTGTGGTGGATAGGAAGAGCACTTCGGGTATTGCCACTTTCTTGGGTCCTTGCCTCATCTCATGGGCCTCCAAGAAGCAAAACACCGTTGCACTATCCACGGCTGAAAGTGAATACATCAGTGCAGCGCTCTGTTGCACGCAGATTCTTTGGGTTCGACAACAATTGCATGACTATGGTATTATCTTCGAAACAACTCCTATATTTTGTGATAACACTAGTGCAATTAACATTTCAAAGAATCCCATACAACATTCACGAACTAAACATATCGAGATAAGGCATCATTTTTTACGTGATCAAGTTGAGAAAGGAAATATTTGTCTTAGCTTTTGTAGTACCGAAAATCAAGTTGCAGACATTTTTACAAAACCGCTAGAAAGAGAACAATTCGTAAAACTTCGGTTGGAAATTGGTTTATTGGGTGACATGTGATTCTAGTTATTTTATTTTCCTAAATGATTGACTAGAGTTGAGAACATTCATATGATTATTCTAGTTGTAGCTTAGTTCACTACATGCAAAAATATGGTCCAAGAATATGAATATGTATGCTTGCATTTGAATTGATTTTGCATTGAGCCACTCAAACACATTCATCACGATATTAACCCTCTCAAAGTAAAACCGTCAAAACCAAAACCACTCAAAATACCTCCCAAAACCACCACAAACCGAGAACTCAAAAGCCTTCCAAGCTCTTATGATTCAAATCAACGAGTTCGATCAAAGAAATGAATGTCTTCCCCTGCCAAATCCGCTGCCACATCCAAAAATTGGGAAGTACATTTGTTCAAAAAATTCAATGTAGCATGTCCTTCATATCTGTCACAGTCAAGGCCACTGTATCAAATAGAAAAAGAGAACAAAAAAAAAAAATTGGAAAGAAAACTTGGAAAGAAAAAAAAAAAAAAGAAAAAAAGAAAAAGAAATTGAAGTGGAGGTTGAAAAAGAGGTTGAGAAAATTCAAAAGAAAGTCCATATCAAAGAGGAAAGTGTGATTGAACAAGAAAAGGAAATGATCAAAATGTTGGGATTGTGTGTAGTCCCTAAAAATGATGATAATCCAACCCTTTTGATGTTTGCTTCAAATTAAGAAAATGAAAAGAGTTTCTAACTCAAAGCCTTCAAAGAAGCAGAGGTATTCAAGGAAGAAGAGTGTTATTGTCATAGATCTTGATGAAATTGAGGAAAAGATGATTCTGTTTTATGCCACAGTGCACGTGGCTGTTGCATCTGCTACCTTTTCAGCTATCATTAACCATAAAACCCTTCCTAGCCTTCATATTCCTTATCTTCATCCATGTTGGCTTGATGTTTAATAAATTCTTTTGCAAACCTTACTTGTTTTTATCCTTAGAACATATGCCCTGTGTGTTGTTGAACTATGTCAACTGTGTGCGTCAATTGTGTTGTTCTTCTCTTGATGATGTCAAGAGGGGGAAGTATTTTAACTGTGTAAGTGTGTGATCCTTTAGCTCTTAGGCTAGCGTTCACCGTAACATGTTCGACCTCATGATTGGATGCTCTACTTAGGCTAATGTAGATTGACCCTTCAAACCTTGATCATGTTTAATTATGTCTTATATTGAATGCTTAAAGTTCGACAATCATGGGCTAAGGGGGAACTTCACACATTATTAAAACTTGCCATCATCAAAGGGGGAATTTGTTAGAACCACACTTGGTTGATGATGCCAAGTTTCATTGTCATTTAATGGTTTGTTTCTTAGTTATGATTTATAGCATTTGAAGCTCTCAATTATTTCTCAAGGATGGTGCAAGCAAGGATGATCAAAGATGAAGAAAGCCCTATCCTAAGTCAAATGTTGTAAACGAGGTAGTGTAACATTCTTAGTTTGTCAAGTGACTGCAAAACCATGCAACAGTGCAAGTCACTGTGGTTTCTGATACAACAAAGGAGAATTTTCGAAAATATGAAACGTGTTGATCTTTATAAAGAATTCTTATTTTCAAAAGATTGACTTACTCTAAATTAGAAAAATAAGAGGAGTGTATTTGGATATTAAAGCTAATCTTATTTAAATATTATTTCCCAAGATTTATGGAAGATAATGTTTTATTTCCTAAAGATTTATGGAAGATAATATTTCCCAAATTTGTTATGAAAAGATTTATCTCCTATAAAATTTTATGGGAGATATTATTTGCTTTATGGAAAGATTTCTATATAAATCTGATTATCACTTTTAAAATATGATTAGAATCTTTCACATACTTTTTCTTCTATAAATAACCTCCTTATTTCTCATTTATTGTCAAGACTTTTAAGAGCATTTATTGAGAAACTTTTGCAAATTATTTCTGAGTTTAAAGCTTTGTTTTCAAGTGTTTGCAAAATTGTTTTTAAGTTTTAAAGTCTTCAAATCGTTTTTCAAAAGAGCTGTAATTCTCCGTGTATCAGTTCGCTGCACTGTGACATCTAAGTTTGTTCCATGATCTCGTGTTTAGGTCTTAATTGTGATCTCCATGTTCATTAAGTGAACGATTGAGATTAAAGACTCTGTAAACCTGTGAGATAGAACACATAAACTCTTGAAGCGGAGTAGCTTTAAGTTTGAGTGCAACCGGGGTTGGTTGGGGAGTTATTTTCATTGTAAGGGGTTTAGTAAGTTTGAGTAAATTTCTAAACAAGCAATAAAATAACATTGGACGTAGGCTTCGGAGTAGAAGCTGAACCAATTTAAAAATATCGTCTTGTTTGTTCATTTACTTTCACATTCCGTTGCTTATTATTTACTTACTACTTGTCTCGTTATTTTGCATGCGCAACAGTCTTCTATACTGTGACGTATTGCATATCTTGCTGCTTTGTCTGTGTCACAGTCCTTCATACCGTGACTCAGACCTACGGTTACTTCTTGTGAACTTAAATTCAATTAAGTTTCTCAAGTCTCGTAGTTAATTGTTCTTGCTTGTGTTATCAAATAACCAAGTTAAGTAGAAATTTTTAAAAGTACACCTAATTCACCCCCTCCCCCTCTTAGGTGTTAATCGTTCTTAACTCTTCACAATGCTAGGATGTTATCGGGTGATACAGAATCTCGGTAATTATAGTAGTTTTATGTAAGTTCTGTTTTAGTGCTCGATCTCCTATATATTACTTCTTGTGTTCCATAAGTTTGGAGTTGTTCATGAATGGGACGGCCCATTTGGCCCATCCCGTCTGCCCCACGAACTAAGTAGACTTGGACGACAAGGTATTTTCCAAAATTCACAAAAGCCGGGTTCACGAACTTGACCAAAACCCGCAAACCCGCAGGATCATGGGCCAAAATATTCATGTTATTCTGGCTCGTGTCCGGCCTAAGTCCGCATTTGACGCCTCTAATTAATTAAGTTATATATATATATTTGATTAAAAAAAACTCCTTACAAATGATGGAAGAGAGGAAGTACATGTAACAGTAATTTCATGTCCATTAAGTCAACTTATTTTCGGACTATTAACTGGGTCGAATTACACTAATTAGCCATAGCTCATTTTGTTATTATCCAAATTGGTCTTTTGTGTAGATGGACTAGCTTAGAAACTTTAGGGGTGTTTTAGTTGTGTATTTGAATTTGAATTTGAATTCGGAGCTCTTTGATATTCACATTAGGTTTTTCAAATTGAACTCTCAATCCAAATAATGGAAATATGATATTGTACTATTCCATCTATTTCAAATATTTCTACGTCTTTATATATTTTGGAGTATATAAGTGTATAACTCATAATAATATACACTTTTTCTTATCAAAGACGGTCATGAATATGAAACAGGTCTGAAACAATTTGTAAACATGATTAGTTAATAATACATTTTAGTTATTTTTTAGATCTTTTATATACTTTAGAAGATTTTAAGAAACTTCTAGAAAAAAAAATCACAGTACACACATTTCAAAGTTGAATACTCGACAAAATAGTACTACGAATACTTAATTTTATCATGGTATTAAGCTTAAATCTTCAAAAAAATATGAAAGATCAAACTCATAACCTCATCGTTAGATGATGTGATCAACTAAAGATAGGGTTGTAGTAACGCAACTCGGATATACCTCATACCACTCAATTTGACGAGTGTATAATTAAATTAATGTAAATATGAAGTCCCACAAAAACTGAGTGGTATAAGGAATTTCGGAGTGGTGTTATGACTACTGTTATCATCTCTCATACAGATGAAACCCCTCAATTTTAAACTTTAGTTAGATGGGATAAGGCCCAACTAACTCACTCAACTTGAATTCAAGTAAAAAACTGACCCAAATCAACATATGAAAATCCAACAACATCTCAAATACACTCACAAATCAAGAACCAAAAAGATCAAACTAGATCAATCATCAATTTACAAATATCAAAAAAATGGGGAAAGAACTGGGAACAACAGGAGAGTTCTTCAGAAGAAGGGATGCATGGAGGAAACATCCAATGTTATCCAATCAATTTAGACATTCTGTTCCTGGACTTGGTCTTGGTGTTGGTGCTTTCTGTGTCTATCTTGTTGGGGAAACTGTCTACAACAAATTCTACTCTTCTCCTCCTTCTTCTAATCATCATTAATTTGCATCTTATCTTCATTTCCCACCTGGGTTTAGGTAAAGATTCTTACTTTAATTAGTTTTTGTATTTTTATGTTGATGGGATTAAGATTTTATGGTAGTGATTAGGTTGACATTTTGATTTTCGAGTTGTATTGGATGCCTGAGACGGTTTCAGATGATGATTCATGTTAGTCGACCCCGAATCGTTTTGTTGAATAGGTTGACATTTATGGGTTTAGTTTCAGTTTTGTTTTTTTATTGATTTGGGTTTTATGTTGATGGGATTTCTGTGTTTGTTTGACCTAATTTGGTGGTGGATTGGTGTTTTGGATGTTGGAGTAGGAGTTGTGATGTTTTGAAATGGGAATTGTCTGATTTGTAAGGGTTTGAATGGGTGAAGAGATGGATATCCGAAAGCGGGTTTTTTTGGGGGAGTATTGGTAGTTTTTTGTAATTGGGTATGCTTTCGCGATTAACAACAGAATCAGCATTATTACAGTGCCTTAAGGCTTACTTGTATTACGGGTTAAGGGGGGTTGATGTATGAAGGCTTAACTTCGTAGTAGTAACACAATGTGAGCCGTGAGCTGCATAGATTGACTGTTGCTTCAGATTCAAAAGAAGTGAGTCATCTTGCTTTATTTCATTATAAATACATAATCTAGAAGCGAAGAGTAATGAGTATTCGGCCCGGTTGGAAATGAAAAACATGCCATTTGTGCTGTGTGAGCCTTACAAACCACTGTATTCGTATACTATTGTAGTTTCAATGTGTGTTTGACAATGAAGATGGTGAAGTTTTATGGAATGACTGCCTGGAAATTATGTTTAGTATGCATTATTCATGTATAGGCGACAAGGTATGTTTTGTGGTGGTGAATTTTGGTGTGGAATATTTTTTTAGTGTGAAATATTAATTGTTATTTGTTAGCTTTTCAGATAGTTTTAAGTGTGGAGACTTCTAAAAGCTATGGTTTTCACGACTATGAGTATTAATAGCTTTTGGGGATTGGTTGTTTTCTTGATGAAGGCTTAGGATACACAATGAGCAATTGAGCTATGGCTTCAAAGTATGTTTTAGTTTAGAAGCGTTTTTCGTGTAGCATGCCTATCTCTTTCATTGAAGGTTTCCTAAATTTATCTTCATTAACAAAACTAACCAATAAGATAGTTGAGTGTCGTAGTGGTTGCATACTTGCATTTCCCTGCTGTCATTTTGTGTATTCTTTCATAAGTTTGTTGGCCGTTATTTTGATAATCTTACGACTATTAATTTGAAGCTCCAAATTTATACTTCGTATTCTTTAGGCCGCATGTCAAAGAAAATTCTCTCCCCATTGAGGAGGCAATTTGGAAAATTTGGTTGGATAGAGGGAAAAGAAGAGGGAGGAATCTAGCGTTCCATTTTGGATAATATTTGAGTGAGGAGATTGGGGTGGGAGTTTTACGAGGGAAATGGGGAACCTTCTTCACTCCATTCTTACTCAACTAGCTCCTCCCTAAGTTGGATAGATTCCGAAGTCAAAATTTTCTTTACTCTATTCTGATTGCTGTTTTCTTCATGAATCGTTTCTTTTCCTTGTCTCCCTTTTCCTTTCCTTCCTTTTTTCTCCCTTCTGTCCATTGGAGATTTGGAGGCACACAACAAACTGTTTTGATTGACCGATATTTCTCCAGTCGTGGTCAAGAGATCAAAAGCACAGAAGTGTAGGGATTATGCAAAACAAAAGATGCTCAAGATCATGAATTTAAAATCCTTAACTCACCAGGCCACTAGGGTAAGATGCTTCACCTGGTTTATGTAAAAACTAAGATGAGCTACCGTAAAGTATCGTATATTAGTAATTGTATCCTTTTTACCATGTAGATAATTTACTCAGAATCCAAATGTGTCATTTTTTCATTAGATCTGAACTTAAAACTTGTACTCCGTAGCTTTTTCTCGGTAATTCTCACCTTTCAACTTTCTAACCTGAAACTCTTTAGTCTTTTTTCCTATAGAAAATGGTCACCCATACTTCCATTTAAGGTACTTGGTTTGTAATTTTAAATCACCTTTTGTTGCCGTTCAGGCTAATTAGTTTTAATTAGCATATCTTTACCTAAGTTACGTCAGCTTTATCATATTTTCTTCGACCAAAATTAATCACGTGGTAAATTTCTGCCCTGACACTCATTTTGTTCTGTTTGTGTGTGCTGTTGCTTGCATATTCTGCATTGCAGACCAAAGGATCGTAACAAGATCTCCAATATCTTTTCTTAACCTGTTTTGTCACTTTTGGTCATCACTCACTACTAGGATCCAGAAGTAGATAGTAGTAACATTGCCTATTTCTGATCTGGGCCTTCTTTTGTGCTTGCTAGCTTGCTGCCTCGTTTTTCTTATGCACTGCCCCTTACATATTCTTCACTGCAGACGAAATTATCATAGCAACTAGCAAGCCCTTCAACCTTGAAAATAATAAACTCCTAAGCTGCAAAAACTACCCTTATGTTGCATCAATACATTTCCTCAAAAGATGATTATAAGATTACTTGCACACTTAAAGGTCGTGGTGTTGATTTCATGGTCTATTATTGGTTATATTTTACCCTTGGAAGCATGGAAAAAGTTATATTTTATGTCTCATGTATGTGACGCCTCCCAATATAACAATCAGAAGTGAGAGCGAATGATTACACAACCTTCCATGAGCTGCTGCTGCGGCGGCTATGTGCCTGTGTATATTTTTCGTCATGGTTTAGCTGTTAAAACTTAAAAGTGTTAAAGATGCACGCCTGCCTTATGGTTCTTAAGTGTTTCTTAAACCTTTAAAGGCTTTTAAGTCAAATATCGAATATGAAATGCCTTTCAACTTCAACACTAAGGGCTCACTTAGATTAAGAGTAAGTGTTACGAGGATAATGGAGTTTGAAATAAAGGAGAAATTGAGGGCGTGTTGCGTGGGCTTCATTTTTTCCCATCAGAGTAGCCATGATTTCTTATTTTTGAAACTAAAAGCTAACCTTAAAAAGTCTAATTTCTTGTCAATTTGTCATAATACTTTTTATTTACTTACATTAGTGTTGCATTTGACTATTGTATTTTTTTTTAAATGTATTTATACATAGCCTATATGCATGTGAGCTGCTAGGTTTAGATAATAATGTTTGATTATTTGTAATTATTTCATGACCAAGGTTTTATGTTTAATATTTCGAAATGGTTTCATGATCAAGGTTCAAAACCTGTCTATGTAAGTCAATAATACAACCATATGAGGCCCCCCTCCGTACCAAAACGTTCTACCAAATTAAAGCCTAGATTGAGTCTATATGATCCTATTAACGTATAAGCTGAGAGACGTGCACGTGAATAGATACAATCGTCTGATAGACTTGTCTTAATCCTAAATCCATAAAGTGCAAATACTTGTACAACTGACTAAATGCTTGGGGAAGATCTTAGAGGATCCCCACTCCATTGTCGACTTGAGGAATACAGGTCTTACTTTTATAAACAAAGCACGGGTCGACGAAGGGTGGTGAAGGATGGTTGAAGGATGGTTGAAGGAGGCTTGAAGAGGGCAGAGGGGATTTTTTTTCGATCCGACGCACTATGACCAGAATAATTTTTCACTCGATGTGCTAAAATCTAACATAGTGCTCTTGATTATTGCAGATTGGAGCGTGGTAGACGTCAAGCTGAACTCGTCTGATCTTTATCTCAGTGTTAATAAGTTGTTGCTTTCAGGCCATGTTTGAATACTTGTAGTCAAGACTCTATCTTTCGTTTTTCAAGCAATGTATGTGAAACATCATTCAGTCTTTTACTCGGAACATCCTTTCACCATTTTTTTCGGGACATACTTTCTAGGATTTACTCCTATACATCAACCGGAGAGGGTTGTGGGTCTATGAGATGGAAATCTTGGTGACATCTCTCCTCAATTATGAATTTGCACGTCTTGTAACAAGCATAAGCAGTAAGCATACAGAAATTTTGGAACACGTAAAAATAAAATATCAGAAAGAACGATACTCCCTCCCTTTACCCTCTCCTTCGAACAAAACGCGATTCCTCTCTTATCTTCCTCATCTACGTAAAAGTATTTTCAAAACAAGTCAAAAACTTGAGGCGTTATAGTTAAGTGCGTTTTTCAAGGAATAATTTTGGGGTGGGTGACTTCGTCGCAAGTTTTTCAAATTGTATCAACAGCCAATACACGCAAGCTGACAAGCTGCCATTGGTGTATACATCCAGCCCATGAGTCTTGTTTTTTTTGTAGGATTACTAAGGCGGTAAAGTTCTCTCTCAGGAATGTTAACACGATTACATTCTCGGGCTCAAACTCGAGACCTCGAGTTAAGTTAGAAAAACCTTCTACCCGTTTTTTTATTAGGAAAAAAATTAGGTTGATCCTCTCAAATATAACCAACATATGTCATACTTTCGAATGAGAGAAGAGAGTGAAAGCCATTGACTTTCAACCCATCTCAAAGAAAGGACAGAAAGGAATGTATCATGAGCCGTACATGTTTTTTTTCCTGTGACTTTCAATAAATTTTGGTGTATTGTTGTCTACAGTATTATATTATATTGGGTTGGTTGCACGTTATTATTGCAATGTTAGTAAATATTTAGTCAGAACACTAGAAGATGCCAACTCCCCCAAGTACTACTGTCTGACTTTCAGAACCATGATATGTCACGCTTGTCTCGATGTAATTGTATAGCACCCAAATATACTGCACCCTCCTCCAATGTCACACCAGATCCTTTCTCTAATTCCGGGTCGCGTTTCAACTTATGACGGATATTACATGTCTTCAGTGATACGATCGGTTTTACTAAAGGGTTGTGATAACGTCACTCAAAAATCTCTTTACCACTCGATTTTGTAAATGTGTAAATAAAATATAAAATATACTTTATATTCGTTTTAGATTAACATTATCATTACCCTTAATATCTGTTCTCTCAAAATTGAGTGACACAAAATATAAAATGTAAATGTAGTAAATATATGCTCTCATAAAATTGAGTGACACTGAGAATTTTAGAGTAACATTATCATTACCCTTAATAAACCATTTATATCAATTTCTTCAATTCTTCATATTCTTTACATTTGTTTTTAATACGGATTTTTATGACCTTAGGTGTATGTGACTTTTAAGTTTTAAGGGTACTTGTATTGTATTTACCATACATATAAACCCAAAAGGAAAATGTAAAGAATGGGTTGAATATACTGAAAAAGGAGTAAAGAATCTGATGGGAAGATAATTTATGTTATTCAAATAACAAAATGTAGGTGGAAGAAAAATTGATATTTCTACACGGAGGTCTGTAGGGGCCAAACGTGGATAAACACGTGACATTGTCAACTGTGTGGCAATGGGCGGCTCCCTCGAATCGAACTTGGAACCCCACGGTCATGGGGCTATAATACGTGGCACACAATCATTAAGTCTTATTGAAGACAAATCAATTCCGTCTTCAGCTAAAAATAGGCCAAATGTGGTCAGTTTAACAACAAATGTAACGAGTAACATTTTCTAAGCTATAACTTATTGGTTGTCACATAATTACATTTGTTGTTCACTTGCCACATTTGACATGTATTCAGCTGCAGACAGAATCCATCTTCAATAAAAATTTGTGTTTTACAATAGTAAGACCAATGACAGCTTATCAGCCTCGCGATTTACTCTTGGGTAAGCTCTCATGATTTACTCTTGGGTTTTATTATATTTTGTGCGCAGATATAAAGGTGTTCTTTCACCTATACACGCACTAACGAAGTAGGACTTGATTTTTCACTTTAACACCGCTTTAACAAAAAAAAAAAAAAGGTGAGGCGTTACTAAGGTAATGTTCTTTTAGACTTAAATTGTTTAAGCTAAACTGAATTTAATGGACATAACTGAACTCAATTGAACTAAAATGAACTAACATACCAAACTAAAATTTAACTTAATAGACCTAAACAGGACAAAATTCAATATGTTACAAGTCTTACTGGCGCGAGACTTATGTTACAAATTCAGCAAGATTCCCTTAATCATGGTCTCGTGCGTGGAGTATCTTCTTAATAAGGCTACTCAATAAGTTAAATTTACTTGCAATGTTGGTGTTTGGTGTCACTCACTGTGTCAGCAGTGTGTGACTGATAACTTGAGAAGTCTTCTCATTTATTAAATACGAATTCCAAATCTGTGATTATGATTTTGATCATCATGTTGCATGTGCTACCAAAACATTACTCCGTCTGTCCCAGTCAATTGTTGTCATATTTCTTTTTTTTTTACTGTCTCATTCAATTATTTTTCTTTCTAAATTAAAAAAGTCTTATATGAGTAATTTGACCCCGAATGAGACTATTGTCCACTTATCATCCACTGAGTATAATCATAAATAATTTCTACTCTTTTCCTAATATTTGTGGCAGAATAAAGAACAACAGTTGACCAGATAGAGGAAGTATCTCACCTAAAAATTTAACCTTACGGTTAAGACCTAATGAATGGTTTTCTAACTAGTACTCTACTCTCTCAGTCTCTCTCACTCAAATGAACATTTGAATTTGAATGTGAATTTTATACACCCACACGTACCATATCCTCAAATTTCATACTTGTGAGACTTTAAATGCTCTCCAACTTGAAAAGGAACTAAATATGGAGTACAATGACGGATTTAGGGGTTAATTACTAGGGATCCTCGTCCGTTCAAGAATGAAAGTTTCGCGATTATTTCTAGCAAAAAGTGTCGACTTCTTTTTTCAAGTTTATCTTATGGCAATACTTGTTTGCCCTACTGGAATTTTGATCACCATCACCAACCGCAAATCTTGACTCCGCTACTAACGGGGTACGAATTAATATACCACAAATTTTCATTTAAGCCAAATACATATCAAATCACGACAAGATGTCTATAACATGTCAATATTTTTATCCTTATTAACCCCATGTGATAGTATTTGGGTCGCTAAAATTTAAGATGGATTAATTTAAGGTGGACAATCCATCTTAAATCTTAATCAAGACTTACTATTAATAAGTATTTACATTATCCCAAATTCTTGTTTGTGACGGTTCAAGCTTATAACCTCTCACAAGATTAATATAACGATAAGTGGGAGACCGACTCGGAGATAAGTTTGTGAGACTTCACTAATAGTCATAAGCGAGAATTGTTGTTACATCAGTATACTAAAATAACTGGGCAGTTGTACGTGGGGTATTCTGAACAGTACAACCAAAAAACAATTTACTAATAGGGAATCCAATAGACATACTAAAAGAAGCACACGACCATTCTGGAATTTGGATAACAGTTTCTAAAAGTGGAATTAGTTGTAAGAGAGTTGGTGTCATTTTTCACTAAAATGGTTTCTAACTCACCAATACGTAAAGAGTGGAAAACTTTGTTTCAAGGGGTATATTATTGGCTTTCCAACTTTGACTCTTCTCCTTCTCCTAACCCAAAATTGCAAGCAAACCAGAAGCAGTTAGAGTTTCTCACTCATGCTAGAAATTGTCATCACAATTTATTGTTTTACC